>VWZK01015101.1:20430-122385 GCA_013396935.1 Baryphthengus martii
GGTCCGTGCTGCGGCAGCACCGCGCTCAAAGTCAGGGAGAAGTGCCTTAAACTGAAACATGGGAGCCTGCGGAGGAGGCGCGGGCTCCGGCGGCTATACCGGGAGCGTGCTGACCTGTGCGGTGTAGTGACAGAGCCCCCGGTAACTTACCCGTTCCTCTTGCCTCTCCTCGGGAGGGTTCTTTGCAAGTTCACTACACGCCCGGGCCGTGCCCCTCCCGGGCGCACGGCGTGGGCGCTGCCCGCCGCCCCTCTGCCTTGTGTTTGGGTGTGCGAATAGAATTTAGGCCTCATCCAAACTTCAGCGAGAAGGATCTGCCTCTTGCATTGCTGCTTCTTGGAAATAGCAGCTTGTGTAGTCACTGATGTGTTTATGTTTTCCTCCTTTTCTCCTCTTCCCACACCTTCCTCTCTTCCCATGTTCACGAGGACAAACAACATTCTGCTGGTTAATGCTTATCTTTGCAGGGAAGCTAGTGACTACTTTCAGTATTTCACCACTTCCTGCATCTGCTTCTTTAGAATGTTTCCTTTGCTTCAGGAAGCCGTTGTATGTACTCCATGTATGAGCTGCTCTTCCTGTATGGTCTTTGTCCATAAACAGAGTAGTCAGGCATCAATGAGTAGTTTCTAACTTTATTTCTGAAGGAATTAGATCACAGTCTGTAGTGTGGGGTTTTTTTCCTAGGCAGTATTTCAGCTGACTCAGCAAAGCATTTAGAAGAAGGATGGACCAAACAGTGTTAAGAACCTAAAAGAATCAGATACCAGTTTCTTTTCCTTTTTTAATTTTTTTTTTCTGATAGAATTTTCCTAGAATATTTTAATTTATGGATTTTTTCAGTCACGCCCTGCAACAGGACAAGGACAATGAGCACAAACTAGAACACAGGAAGCTCCACCTAAACATAAGCAAAAAACTCTACTTTGAGGGTGCCAGAACCTGGCCCAGGCTGCCCAGAGAGGTTGTGGAGTCTCCTTCTCTGGAGAGATTCCAAGCCTGCCTGAGTGCAATCCTGGGCACTCTGCTCTGTGTGACCCTGTTGGAGCAGGGGAGTTGGATGAGATGATCTCCAGAGGTCCCTTCCAACCCTCACTGCGCTGGGATTCTTTGATATGTCCAGACCCACAAAACTAAATATCTGAACTTCCGACGTTAAAAATGTACAAGTGACATCAGTACTGCCTCCTTCCTCCCAACAAATGTATTCCACGTGTACTCTGAGGCATCAGAGAAGATGATGTTTCCTTTTGCATGGCCTTAGTAGATATCTTTCCATACAAAGCACAGAACTTGAGCAGATAGGTTCAATAGCTGCAAGGCCCTGAAGTTCTGTGTTGGGATTTGACCACCAGTGTATAGATGCTGAGATGTGTTTCCCCACAGAGGAACTGCAGATTTGTGTGCCTGGTTAAATTCTCTTCTCTGTAATTCCCTGCCCTCTTGTGCTATTGGATACTGATGCTATTTGGTCTCCTGGTCAGGTGAAATAAGCTTACTTCATAATCAGTTGATTTCATGCTAAGCCTTGTGTACATTGAAGTGGTGCTAGTTATTCTCAGCCCAAACTGCTGTAAAATTAAATGTAATAATTTATCTATTCTTCCCTATACAGGCTGCTGAAGAGGTTAGATGAAGACAGTTTAACCAAACAACCTGAAGAAGTGTTTGATGTGTTGGAGAAGCTGGGAGAAGGGTATGTGTTCTCTTCCAACGTGCGTTTCTCTGAGACAAGTCTCTGTAACGGACACGCATTCAGTGGGCTGTGATTTTTCACTGTTGTCATCATCCTGTCACTGCAGAGCTGTGTACTAACGTAATGACAGCCTTTGGTTGGTAACAGAATAAATAATTTGCTTCCCAAGAGTTCAACCTTCATCCAAACAGCAGCATACAGCTTGGCAGCAGCGAGTTAAAACATTGTTGAAAAACATGTTGTTTGTGTTATTATAGAGTTTAGAAGCTATTTAGAAGCATTAAAATACAAAATAGTTTTAGGGGGAGGATAGTTTATTTTTTACCGAAATCTGCACTTGTCCAAAGTATACCCATAACATCTCTGTTTGCAAAATATTATGGTATTCAGTGTTTATTTACTGTTTTGTTTCACAGTTCCTATGGCAGTGTGTTCAAAGCCATTCATAAAGAAACGGGTCAAGTTGTTGCGATCAAACAAGTTCCTGTGGAATCTGACCTGCGAGAGATTATAAAGGAAATATCCATAATGCAGCAATGTGACAGGTAAATGTACACTGCAGAACCCCTCAGCAGTACTCAGAAAAAGCCTATTGTCTATAATCTGGCATTTAATGGAATAAAAGCCATGATGTTGCCTTAAATGTTTTTTAAAAGGCTGGACTTGTACGATCAAGTTACCTCCCATCAGCTGAGTCGTGTTAACTGACCGTTTGGGTAGTGTTAATCCGGGCAAAGGTAAGAGACACAAATTGAGCTTGTCACAAGAGAGCAGGAGGCTGAGTCGAGTAACCTTGCGCTTGCTGCAGCGCCGAGCCGAGCGTGTGAGCGGTGGTCGCCTTCTCCCCCCGCGCCAGCGCTTGTTGATCGGCGGTAACTTGAGCGTGTGCTGAACAGCAGCTTCCATCCCCACACGGGTAACGAAAGCTTTGGGTATGGACACAGAAGAGTGTTCCAGAGCGTTTTTAGTTTCTAGGTGCATGTGGATGAGAGCCACTAATGCATGATTGCTCTTGCATGTGCACCATCTACGTTCCGTCCTCTGCTCGGGTGGCGGAATTGTCCTTCCCGGCTATTTTCTGCCTGTGCAGGTTCTGGTGCGGTACGAGTTGTCTGCTGATCGGAGCATCCCCAGAATAACTTGCTGGCAGCTCTGTGGACCGGTGGTTGGCTCTCAGGGTTGTCTTTGCACATTTCTTGTGGAGGGGAAAAATGTTGTGCTAACTTAGCCGATGGAGAGCTCATGGGTGCAGAATACCTCCTCTCAAAGTGTATCCTGGGCTGAAAGTTTGAAATACAAGAATTTCTCCTGGTATTATGAGTCTATCCTTAAGAAACACTACTTGAACTTCAGGCATGGAAAACCATTGAAAATAAATTACATGAACAATATAAAACTATGATCCCAGTCACTTACTCTATTGCACTTCACTCTCACCCTCTCTAAATGAAGGTGACTGGTGGCAGACAACAAAAGGTAACTTAAGAAGAAATGGTTCCTTAAAAATCTTACAGTGCAATTTGGGAGGCATTACTAGATGCCTCTTTCTTAAAAGAGCTTAAATATTAACATTGTAAGGCCTGAAATGAGACCTCACAGTCAGGAACAGCAGAGGGAGTGAATCACTGGAGCATCCTGTTGTCTGTGCAATCATTAAGGGATGCTGTGCGGTGTGGCTGACCTTGTTTTGCTAGTTTTACAGTTTTTCATTAGAAAATACTGAGTAGAGGATGGATCCAGTGCACTTCTGTTCCTTAAAATTGGGAATGGTCTTTCTGTTAGTTTTCCAGTAGAGTGTACTGAGTGGTTTGTGTTTTGGGCAAGCAAGTAGCTGACTCTGAGGTTGTGCTGGATTCCTAAAATACATCCTGGACTGAATTGTAGGAACAACTAGATGTGTGTGGTAGTGGAGGAACACTCCTCTTAATGACCACGGTAGCTGTTCTTCAGCAAACTTTGGACCTTATTTAATATTTCCATCTGGTTGCCAGTGCTCTGCAGCAGCTTTTCCTGGGATTGTCGTGGTCTTTCTCGTTACCTTGTCCTGCCTTCATGCTGGCCACAGCCTTGACCCTTTTGTAAACTAGTTCAGGGAGCTAAACCAGATTGAAAGCTAATGGCTCCTTGTTTCCATGGGATTTATTTTCAGGCGGTTTAGCTCCCTGAACTAACTTAGGGGCAGGTCAGATGAGCAACACTGTGGGAAAGAGGCTTGGCAGGACTGTGGTAGTCCTGCGTAAGTTCAGACTGGTTTTGGACTGTTTTGATCAGGGTTTCAGTGGCACTTTGACTCTGAATTTCTAAAACTTACTTAGGGTCTCTGCAGTGTATATTGCTTATTCAGTTATGCTGATTTCTGGTATTTGACCTTTTGTTTTTTTCTTTTTTTTTTCACATCTCATAGTCCTCATGTGGTGAAATATTACGGCAGCTATTTTAAGAACACAGACCTGTGGATAGTCATGGAATACTGCGGCGCTGGATCTGTGTCTGATATTATTCGATTGCGAAATAAAACTGTACGTCCTTCCTCCTTTGAATGTATGAATGGGAACTATGGGTGCCAGCAGCTCAAGGAAGCTGAGCAGTTTGGGCATAATTTTCGCGTTTTTTGTTGCCTGACACAACTGTTGGCCATAACCTGTGATGTAGATCCTTTGTTCCTCTGAAAACGCAACAAGTGATCACATCGATCTAGGGTTAGTTACCTGGATGATATTATCAGTGGAGCAGATTCTGGTTTGTTGGCTTTCCTGAAAACCCAGACCGAGTCTGAATAGCAGGCTCTACTTTGCGTTGCGTTGGTTGTTGCAGGATGAGAATTACTGGTGGAGGAAGGGTTTTGATGTGTGAGAAGTGGTACATGTGTATGTGTGTGCTGGTTGTAATCTAATTCTACTACATAACGCTATAAATCCCTAATAACCCATTAGTATAGGAACCTTCAGTGAAGGCAATTAAATGGTAATTAGAGAATCTCAGGAAAACAGACTGAAACACACTAGTGTGCCAACTTAGCAGTTGCTGAGATGTCAATAACTCTTCTTTTCTTTAGCTCACAGAAGAGGAAATTGCTACAATCCTGCAATCGACTCTGAAAGGACTAGAGTACCTGCATTTTATGAGGAAAATACACAGGGACATCAAAGCTGGAAATATATTGCTAAATACAGAGGGACATGCTAAACTGGCGGATTTTGGAGTGGCCGGGCAACTTACAGTAAGTAAAACCAAGATGGTTGCGTACGCTTCTGTGTATCGTTCTATCCCGCACATGAGTGTGACGTGCTTGGGGGACTTTGAGGAATTGTTCTAAACTGTTTTTTAGCACTTTACACCAACATAAAGTGATACTAAAACAGCAACACATGAGAGTAGAGCTTCCTCTGTGAAAGCTGCTGTAATTAAGTGATGGTTTGCAGTAGCATCTTCTCTTTTCTTCAGGTTATTTGTACCTTCTGTAAGCACATTTTGATTTCTCTTTGCAGTCCTCTGTATCCCAGTCTTCCTGAGTCTAATAATGTCCGTGCGCATGGGTGGAAGATAATTTGGCCTTAATTCATTAATGAATGTTTGTGGCTAATACAGTTGCCATTGTCTGGCTTTTTATCCTGCCCTTCTCAGGACACCATGGCAAAGAGGAACACAGTTATAGGGACCCCATTTTGGATGGCTCCGGAAGTGATTCAAGAAATTGGGTATAATTGTGTTGCAGACATCTGGTCTCTGGGAATCACCGCGATAGAAATGGCTGAAGGCAAACCACCCTACGCAGATATTCATCCCATGAGGGTAAGGACTGTGGTCTTTGAAAATGTATTGCTGTATGGAAAGGTTTTGCTGTTACAGCTGACTGAATAACCTATCAACAAGCCATCTGGCTTTGAATTTAGAGTAAATGATTTTATTTTTTTCCCTGTCAGTTCTTTGTAGTGTTGATTAAATAAAAAAACAAATCTTTGAAAAGGAGAATTTGTATGGGAAGGAAAATCACAATTGTCTTCTGTTAAGACATAGCTGCAGCTCCTTTTGTTGGGTGCGAAGAAACATTTTCAGCTGGGCTTTTTTTTTGTGGTCACGCACGTAAAAATTTTTAAGACTTAAAAACTTCAGATTCACACCATTTAGGGCATATAACAGCTCAGACAGAAGTGTAAGCACCTCGTGAGAAAAGTCTGATTTCTTGCTGCTTGATCCTTCTGAGCAAACTTGTGTATGATATGGGCACAAACTCTTCAGAAGCAGCAAACTTGAAATGTCCGTCGTTCTTCAGTAGTAGTGTATGTTTGTGTGTATTTATGTTGTATTGTTGAAAAGCTTTAAACTTTATCTGCAAATCTGGAATATTCTTCTGTTTTCAGGCAATTTTCATGATTCCTACCAATCCGCCTCCAACATTCCGGAAACCAGAGCTCTGGTCAGACAATTTCACGGACTTTGTAAAGCAATGTCTTGTTAAGAGCCCAGAGCAGCGTGCCACAGCAACACAGCTTCTGCAGGTCTGCCTTTTCTTATGGGAATGGGAGCTCTAGACAAGGCTCCTAGGGCAGGCAGTGCTGCCTGTCTGTTCAGATGCTGGTTTCATTTCTTCCTGCTCACTCCAGTTTTACTTTTTAATAACTGATATTTAAAAATCTTATGCTCAACTGCAACTTTTCAGTTCTCTAAAAACCCATCTAATGTCAACTTCCTGCCTTTGTCATCTCTGGATTTATTTTTTTTGTTTGTTTGTTTGGCTTTTGGAGATTTGGGTTTTTTTACTTTCAAATTCTCACCCGCACTGCCAAGGAGCTGCCTTTTAACACTAAAAAGAGAAGGCGAAATGAAAGTGATCGTTCAGAATGACCTAGACATGGTGATGATCTGTGTAACTGGTTCTCAGCTCACTGCTAAGGAAAGAAATAATTACAGTTGTGGGAGAGGAATGAGCCTCTGACATCTCACAGCAGTAGTGCCTTTGGAGCATGATCTTGTTTGAAGGGTGGGAGGTCTCCCTCCTGTGCCAAGCGGAAGTATTGGTGTTTAATTTAATAGTGTATTGAATTAAACCTTAATTTTGATTGGAAGTAGGCCATAGTAACAGTGCTTTACTGTTATATCTTGATTTGTATGCAGTGCTTATTTGTCTTTAAAATATTTTTCAGCATCCATTTGTTAAAAGTGTCAAAGGAGTGTCAGTTTTACGAGACGTGATTAATGAAGCAATGGATATCAAGCTGAAACGTCAAGAGGCACAGCAGCATGAACTGGATCAAGAGGATGAAGAAAATTCAGTGAGTATTTAATAGCAACAGTGTACAAAGTTCAAACTCTTGCTGCTTTCGTTTTTGGCTTTGCAATATTTTGTCCAATTGCCTGAGGATTTGACTTTGTTCTCAGGTTTTCCTCTTCAGGACTGCTTAATCTGATGCTTGGTCCCTACTCAGTCTTTCTATTTGAGAGAGATGGCTTACTGTTTAGCTTAGAGCATAGCTACAGGCCTGTGATCAAATAGGTCTACAAAGTAGTGTATGTAAAAGACTTGATACATTTTCCTAGTTAGATTCAAAGTATTTATGCAGTAATGAGACCTCTTCATTGTAGATTCAGGCCTTAGACCGCTAGTATAAAATAATAACATCGCCTGTGATGCACTGTGATATAAGTATGTTCTGTTGTTTTACTATTGTTGTGCTTTAGAACCCCCCTTATAGAAACTTTCTACTACACAAGAGCAACCGACAGAAACCTGAGGTGAGGGCATGGCAAGTGTTCAGGGGAGTGCTGTGAATTGCAGTTTGGGCTCCTTGTTTCAGTGCTTACAGCATGTGAATATGGAAAGCATGTTGAAAGCTGTTGGGTTTTTTTGAGCCTCTGCCTGCTTCAACGTGAATAAGTGAAATGGGCAACAAAAGGCATCGTGTGCCAGTCTTCTTCAGAGGTCAGACTTGAATAGCATGGTCCGTGTCATCTGTGCTGAAGGCATTGTTCATCCGCTTTTCCAGTTTAGGACCACCTGTTTATTCGGCGTGGAAGTAACTGGATTGTTCGTGTTGCCACGATGTTGAATCTAAGACTATTGTCCCTACCCTCTCTTCATTTCTGACTCATCTGGAATCGCATTGCTGAGAGGTGGTGTCCGTGTAACAGAGCTGAATGGTCTCTGTCAGGGGTGTGCGTGTGTGTTTTCCAAAAGTTTATCTCCTCTGTGTCTGCTGGCAGAAAAGCGTTCTCAAGCACTTCCGAAGCGCTGTGGAAATTTCTGCTGTAGTCCTTTGTTAAATGATGTGTGCTAAAAATTCATTACTTCCTCTCACCTACTCATCTCCACATAAAATTATTTCTCCTCCATTAATATCTCATATAGTTTTCTTCTCCTCTTGTTACTGGTTTTGAGGCTGGGAAGTAAATTATATAGACACCCTTGACAGAACAAATAAAATGCATGGAATACCGGAATGTGGAGGGGTGTTCTTCTGTCTTTCAGTGACATTGAGATGGAGCATTACAGCTTGATATGTGAGACCTCTGTTTTCCCTCTAACACTAACACTGATCCGTAAGCCCATGGTCACAAATAAAGACCTGTGAACTTCATCTTTGTAACATAACGGGAGCATCTCGTCCAAGGTCAGATGCTTAGGAACTCAACTGTAAACCTACAAAGTGGCTTCTGTCTTGTAGTTGGAGAGCTGGTCCACATTGCCAAGAAACTAAATTGTGGAAATTTTCACCTTGTTCTTCATGAACTCCTAGTCACAATCTATACTTAGTGAAGCACACACCACCTAGTGAAACTACTCCTTTGGGGTAACGCAACTATGTGACAGAAAGTTGTCCTACCAGAAATTGTTTAGGGGGTTGTGTTTTTCTACACAGCCTCTTGAGCCTTGACAGCAATAATTCAAGCTTCTGTAATGTTAGTACCTGTTAACAAATGGAAAAAATTAGAAATTTCATCTGAAAAAATTACTAGACTTTGAAAATACGTACAATTCCTTTTTAAAGATTTGCAAGTTCGGTTCATTTTTCTTCCGTGCTTCTGAGTTTTATAGCAAGTAAAACCACCTAAAGACAGACTGCTAAAAAACAGGGTGATGGTTTTTGTTCGGTGTGCCACATGGACTCCAGACTTAGACCTATTGCTGTCTAGTAACTAAAGACTCCTCAGTGAACAGTGCTACTTGAGTTAGAAGTTCATTGGTTCAGCTATTAAAACGGGCATCATGAATAGAAGCACTAATGGCTGAGTGGGTATTATAACCTGCTCTTACAGACAGGTCGCCAGGTCAGAAATGAGATACAATTTGAACCGAGGAGCTTCTGCTGATTATTTATCTGTTCTCTTATCTATCATTCTGGCAGAAAAGTATAAAGACTTTTTGCTATCTGTTTGGAGATGACAGGGAAGGAACTAAGTGCATAAAAGAAAATGTCGCTTCTATGTGTATTTGTAAAAAAAACCTCTCTGATTTAGTAAGACTTGCCAGTGTCCTTGAATACAGACATTTTTCATGGGACTTCACCGCCGTCACTAAAAATGTATTTATGGTATCCTCGTACAGGAAGAAGATGAAACAGACTCGGGTACCATGGTGAGGGCGAGTGGAGATGAAACTGGTTCCATAAGAGCTGTCAACACAATGACTGATGAAGCCAACACAATGATAGAATTTGATGGCACCTTGGAATCTCAGTTGGGTACAATGATCATAAATACAGAAGAGAAAGAAGAGGAGGGCACCATGAAAAGTAAGAAAACATTTTTCACTTCTAGAATATTACTTAGGACCTAATGTGGGCTACGATTTGTATTCCCAACCTGCTCTGATATTTTTGGTAGCTTATTGTGATGTCTTTCAGTTGTAGGGAGCTGAAACTCTTAGGTCAGTGCCCTCCGGTAGTAGAGAGGAGAGACCCTTTCTGGGTTCAAGTTTCAAGCCATTATTTTTAGTCTTGCAGTTGGTATAGCCGATGAGTTGTGCACGATTTCCATCAGCTTCTGTGCTGATCGAGTAAGATCTGATTCTAGCTAGTTTGGAGGGGGTTGTTGGTTCTATTTTATCTGTTCTGTCTTTTTCACAGAATGAAAGGAGAGAGACTTTAAGATAGGGTTAATAAAAAAAGTCTGTGGCGCCTTCTAAAGTGATCTGGTTGTAACCCTGCATCTGAAAACAGCAAGTCTGCTTCAGAACTAAGTTTATGAAATGACAAATATCTTGTTTCAAGCACAACAAGGCACACGGTGGGAGGAGCAGATGTCTCCCTAGACATAGGTGTTTCTTTAGTGTTACTTTAATTGCTGAAGACAACGGAATAAATTGTGTATTGCTATTCTGAGACATTCAAGTTGAAATCTGTTCCACCCTAAAATAGAAAAGCTTACTAAAACTACAAGCCTTGTCATAGGATGTAAGATTTAAAATTGATCTCTGATAGTCTGTGGAAGACCTCACAGCTTTAGCTGGAGAAGAGTTTAAAATGTTTCTGTGATTAAAGAAGTGGCAGGGAGAGGCCCCCTGGAAAACTATAACTAGAAGAAAATGAATATTTTCTCAGTTATGGATTCCCATAGAAGCCTGTTCCCACTGACAGTCTCAGCAGTGTTGAGGCAGAGATGGTCCTCGATGACTCAGCTGGCCAGCATGGCGCATGGGTGTTTGTTCAAGGACTGAGGAAAGTACTCAGTGGGGGCTCAGCAGTAGTAAAATAAGACAATCATAGGCAAGGCTTGTTCTTCTGGCTCTTGCACTACTTCCAAAGACTTCCTTGGCCACCTGATTCTGAACTTTTAGCTGTTGTGGGAGAGGAAAAAGTTATTAACAGGAGTTTGGAAAAATCCTTTTCTCAGTAGTTTCTGCATTGAAATTTTTTTTTTTTTTCTGGATGGGGGCCCTCTGAAGCTTGTGCAAAGATGCTGGGTTTGGGAGTGAAATTTCAGCAGAATCAGTCTAAAGAGCTGCCCAAACTTTGGCAAGCACTGATTCAGCACTTTAGCAAACAGAGGTGTCAGCCCATGGAGCAGCTTGTGGCAACGAAGACAACGGAGCGACACCGCTGGGTTTTGTGGCACAAGGTAGCTCTAGCAAGGAGACAGATGGGTGCTTAGCGGGGCTAAAAGGTCACCCAGAGAGCGAGCCGGTAACAGCCTTAAATAAACCTAAGGATGTTGCAGTTTCTTTACAAATAGACAACACTGTTCATTTCTCATCATCAGTGTGTACTGTTCCATTTCATGCTTCGCAATAACAGAGGTTTTACTGTCTGTGTTGCTCCTGCACTGGCTGCCAAAGGAGTTTGCTTAAGTAAAGTGCCTCTTCAGTTCATCTTCCCCTGGTTAGTATGGACTTCTTAACATGTTTTTAAGATCGCAGCGCTTGTAAGTCAAAAGCATCTAATGATCTCTATGACGTAGTGCACAGAGGTTTGAGAAGATGCCTTTGATAATGTCTCTTTTGCAAGGACATAACTACTCATTTTGAGTAGAACCAGCTAGGAGGATATAGCAATGTCTTTAACAGTGTAGCGTCTCTAACTCAAGAGGGAGCTCCCGAACAAGCTCTAAGAGCTCTAGAGCTATGGCTAGAAAGTCGAGTTTTTATTTTAATCCCTGCCTTAGACTTCAGGCTTCTTAAAAACACCCCGTTCTTGAACGATATTCAGAGGTAGCATGCAACATGCAGCAGCTGTGCCTACTGGAGGAAGCCTTTGAGATCCTGGGTGCGAGTGCCGGTTGACGCTGGTGCTGCTTCAGGTTGATGGGTTTCACACAGGAGGATCTGGTGAGACCCAGCTGCACTCCCCACTCTCTGCTGCAGGTCATGCTGCCTTTTAATAACTTGTACCTTCCTTCCAAGAAATCTGATGGTAACGAAAATGATTGTATCAGACAAAAACTTAACTTTTGCTTAACACCTTAATCTCCTCCTTCCCTAGCAGCATAATTCTGAAATTCTGGCTGCTGCAGAGCTCAGGTCTGTGTTTGGTTCTTGGATGCGCTGCAAGGCAGTGTCTTTGCGCAGCGTGCCCTTCATGTGCCCTGCCTATAGCTCTGTTCTTCAGCTCACCGTTTCCATATCCATGTTCTCATAACGTTCAGTTAAAGTGATTTAACTGTAGAGCTCATCAGCCGGCTGCAAAACCCTCTGGAGTAAGTTCTCTTTCTAATCTTAAATATAAATGTAATAATACTGTTTGGAAACCACTGAGTTTGAAGGAGCTTTATTGATTCTTATTTTTAAATATGTCTATATTTCATTTGGCAGCTTGTGTTATGACTCAATAAAACCTGGTTTAAGTCGATAAAATGTTCCGATTTTTCTTGCATGGCATTAGTAGGAGAATTTAGCTTGCCTAAGTGTCTTGGGCTTTTTAACTGCAGGCTTCCAAGCTTGTGTTCTAGCCCTTCCTTCTAATTAAAAAAAGTAAATCTGTGTCTTCACCAGTTTTTTGTTTAGTTTTATTTCTTTTTGATGTAAAAAGTGTTTATAGGACATTGAAATAGGATGGTTTAGATAGGATTGTATTTGAAATTTCTAGCAAACATCTTCCACTAGCCTTGAAAGTGGTTCTTGCATGAATCAATTCATGACTTTCCAGACTCAGAGGAATAACATTCTTGAATTCCAGTATTTTACATTGTAGAGGAAGTTTTGTTTTGTAGTCAATTGAGCTGTAATTCTGTTTGCTTAAATTCTTTCAGTTGCTTGTCTTTTTTTTCTGGACACTCAAATACTCACGTAGCATTAAAAATGACACTCTGACATTCTGTTATGTACTTTGAAAGCACTCAAGTGATTGCCTGAAACCACAGATACTAAATTCTGCTGCGACGCATTTTACTTCTAAATCGATTGCTAACAGATTGCTTATGGATTGCAGTTAAACTATTCCAGAAAAACTTTGGAAGTAGCTGAAGAACTGTAGAGGAACAATTATTTGTAATGACAGACATTTCCATTGTGCTTGAAAGCTGGAATAACTTTTGAACGCTTTATATCCGAAAACATATTTTTAAATTTTTTGTATAAGAGAATATGTAGTGCAGTATTTGTTCCTTTTTTTTTTTTTCTGCTTTATTTGCTGTAGGTTTTTAGACAGTGGAAACTTGGCATGAGTTTGTCTCTTTGATTTAAAGAATGGAACATAATTTTACAATAAAGCAGATAAACATATTGCCTTCCTTGGACATTGCAATACGATCAGATCCAAGTGAAATAAGATCTAGTTTGTCGAGTGCTATAATCTGCCCTATTTTCTAAGTTAAAGTGCCTCTTGCTTGTTCAAGCATCAAATAAAATGACACTGAAGAATGTAGAGCTGCCAACAGTGGTGTGAGTTGGGCTGCCTCGATTTTAGGTTGAGATGAATGAGGGATCTGAAGACAGTGGAAGAATTATGGGATTTTATTCATGTGACACACACTCAGAAGTGTGTCTGGTGCAGGGCTAAACCAGAAGCTCTAATAACGCTGTTGCCTCTACCTTCATAAAGTAATATGCAGGTAAAATTTTGTAGTAGTTTGTGAATGTTTAAAAAAAAAAATCTCTAGGCTTCATTCTTATAATTCAGTTAAACGTGGTTTGGGTTTTGTTACTGTATTCTTTTCAAAAGATATTTCCCCTTTTGAAAGGAGATTGGGTTTCATTAGCAAATTAAACGAGCTAAGATGCAAACTTGGCAATTTCCTATCAGAAAAATGATTCCGAGAAAGCTTGTTTGTCTTGGTGGTTTTGTGAGACATCCGGTGAGTGATGCTTAAATCTAAAGCAGAGAAGTGTTCCTGCCAAAACTTTGGAAACTTTTCGTCCCTGCTAATTAACCTGTGATGTTTCCTGTAGAGCAATGACTGTAGAAGCTGTTAACGTGAACAGCAGAATGAACGTGGATGGCAGAAGGTTTACGTGGATGTGTTAATATTGTAATTGAATAAAATATTACTGGTATGCAGCTGAGGTGGCTACAGATGGTGTAATATCAGTCGTTGTCCAAAGAAAGTGCAGATGCACATTATCCAAGTAGCTAATGCAGGTACTGTAGGGAACAGCTCCACATCTTGTCAGGATTTACGTCATGTGTACGTCCAAGATATTGGCCGTGTTTTGCCTCTGGTTTTCTCCGTAGGCAAGAGCTCTTCATAGCAGCTTCCCACTACTTAGTGTTGTTAACGTCCAGTGGTACCGGTCAGTGCTCAAAATAGATCGATCGTTTAGACATAATTGGACCATAAAACACTCTTAGCATTATGCTTTTAAATAACACACTGTTTATAGAAGCACCTACATTAATTAAATTCTTCTCGAACTGTAAGCAGCGCTGTACAGCCACCCTTGAGGTGTGGAGAATACAAATCTTCACAGATAAGTCTTCTAACTGCGTTACTTTTTGACTTGAATTTTCTTAGTCGCCTTGCTGACAAGCTTGACATAAACAGTGGCCAGCACGATTTATTTTAAGACTATCAAGCTGTGCAGACCTGCAGACAGTGTTTTTCAGCAACTGGAGGAGTTGTCTATGCTGTCGTTTTCTTGAGAGGTTTTTGCTGTGGGTTTTTTCTGTTTGTTTTTCTTTGTTTGTTTGTTTCTGGAGCTCTGCGCAGTGTGCCAGCAACTGAAAAATTGGTTCTGTGCACGCTGAAGCATGAAGAAAAGTTAAGCCCAGGATCTAAGTTGGATACTTGTCCACTTTTGCTTGTCCTGAATATTTGTCAAAGCTTTAATGCTAAGATAAAGTTAATCATCTATTTATATTTTGAGAGACAAGCAAAACTGGAGAGAGATGTATATATTTAACACAGCTATTTTTGCTGTTTGTAACACTTTAAGCACTCCTGGATTTGTGATGGTGGGGGCACAGAAAGTAGAGGGATTTCTAAATTTTTTAAATTTTTTTTTCTGGATGGAAGCATTATCTTGAGGAAGGTGGGTAATATGAGTAATGGAGCCCTGAATAGCATACAGAGGGCAATATATTTCAGGAGACTCAAGCAAGAGACTGAGTAGTAGTAACTCACCGAATGAGTCTTTCTCTGTCCTATGCACACGCATGTATTTGCATGTAGAGGCAAACTAGAATTTACCTGTCTCTTCAAAGAATAAGCTCACTCCTGACTGGATCAAAATAAACACTGGAGAAAGCTTTCCTCCTGAGCAGGAATCAGGAAAACTCTACATTAAATTCCTTAATTTAAGCAGTTTAAAACCAAATCTGTTTTTACCAGCAGATTTTCACACTTCAGGAAAATAAAAAGTGTTCCTTGCCGTGTCGTTTTCTATTCTCTCCAGATAAGCAATGAGTTTCCAGGCTAGGAATTGAAAGGGTGTGAACAAATGCTCACTTGGTTCTAGGCCATTTGGGGAGCTGGACCTGAAGGCTGCATCGCTGTGTGTGAGGCTGTTTCTCATTAAAGGTTCTTCAGCACCTGAGCCAGATGATGCAGGATATGAAATGTTCACTTCTTTCTTGATGCACCTTCAGGTCTCTCTGCCTGTGTCACGTACTGCGGGTGCTGGACTAAATTAGTGATTCACACTAATGAGGAAAGATGTGAAGTGTCCACTGAAAATTTGTGATGGAGGAAGAAAACTGGTATTTATTTCTAGTATTTTCTGAGTTTTTATGTGAAAGAAATCCAAAAGCAGGCAACCTGGTCTTAAACAGCTTTCATTGCTGTGAGGATTTCCTCCTCTTTCAGAAAGAGTCCTCAGTCATGTACGCCACAGCTTTGAGTAAGTGTTGGTACTCTTTTCCTTAGATGACTTTGATGTCTTGTATTCATTAAAAGAGATTAGTTATGATCCCTAGCATTAATTTTTGTGGGCATTTAGGAGCTCCTTCTTAATAGCAGGACCTGTCAGGTATGTTCTGCTTTGATTTAGTTTGCGATGAGCCATAATTATGGAAACACTTGTACTCATGAGCTTCAATAGATATGAAGTGTTACGTGGTCTGCTTTTAATGTGAGGAGATCTCGGCTTGTGTTGCCGTGTGGTGAATTCATTAATGATAGAGCACTTCTTGCTCTGGTTGAATAACTTGGCATCTCTCTGCTCTGCTGCATAAAATGACTCAGTCTTGTTCGTACTGTACAAATTACGCTGTCCAGCTGCTAAAGTTCATCTGTGATCTCTTAAGAAAGAGCCTGAAGCAAATGGAAGTGCAATTGCATTTGAAATTTAATATTAATGAAGTGTTGCTTGCACATAATCATCAGGCACTGTTTTGTGCATCCTAAATCTGTGTGCGTTCAAGTTACATAATTCAATCTAGAGCAGACAGAAGCTTACTGAGACTACTGGGGACTAAGCCCGTTGTGTGGTCAGTCAGTGAAAGATCTATGCTTATTTAGACCACTACAATGAAAGATAATACTGGACATGAAACTCCTAACAAAATAAAATAATTAAAAAGGGCAAGGAGGGAAGGTGAACACTATAGAGAATGATGGCTTGAATACCAAAGAGCTGAGGCTTGCTCAGAAATGAGCACATATACACTGGCTACCCATAAACTTTGGACTGGAAATGAGAGGGTTTATAACTCCAGGAGAAGAGTGAGCCTGTCAGCAGCAAGGACACAGCAAACCAATTGCTTTACAATAGATCTTGATCCCGCTGTAAAAGGGACTTTATAATCTTGTAGATGATAGCAGAAGACTGTGCTGCTTGTCCCAGGGGATCCTTCCTGGCGTTCTGTCTGGCTAAAGGCAATGATAACTCTGCTTTCTTCAAAGTTTACACAAGTGCTCTGTGCCGCATCTGTGTAGAGCTGGTTTGAGCTCCTGCTCCCTGGGGTGCATCTTCCTGGGGTTCGTGCAGGGTGTTTGTGATACTTTCCTAGCACAAGTCAACTTAAATTCCTGGTCTTATGGCTTGTGACATTTCTTTCTCATAAACAAAAGTATTCTCCAGAGCTGAGATGAGTTGTTGGAAACAGTGCAGCCTCCTGGAATCTTGACAAATGCATATACATGTACCAAATATCACATTTTAGTTTGATATTGCTGATGTAGTGATTGCTCACTTCATTGTTGTCGATTTACGTTACCATCTTTGTATGTGAATCTGTAGCATGCTTTCCTGACTGTTCCCAGCCACAACTTTAGCTCCAATTTTTGTGATATAAGGGAGGAAATCTCCCTCCATGGTTTCAAGAATAGATATTTTAAGTACGAACTGTATAAACTGACTTAAGAGCACACAAAACATGTTCCTCAAGTTATCTTACTCTCTTATGACAAGCTTTGTGACTCTAGAATATTCACCCTGGGTAGATAACAGCGAGCTCTTTCAAGGGGAAGGAATAATAAGCCAGAGATTCTTCTGCTGTCAAGTTTGAGTAGAGGAGAATAATTTTACAGAGAAGCAGAAATTCTAGTTTCATTATTCAGCAAGCTTGTTCAGACAGATAGAAGGACTTTGTAATTCCTGCTTGCCTTTTGAAGGCATCCTTTGAAGATCATGAGCTTCTGAAAATTTCCAATTGTAAGAGCTAATTTGACAAAATCAACAAAATGACTGCCTTGATTTCTGGGACTAGATGATACTGAATGATCTGGTTTCACAGATATTCTTTACTGATAGGAAAAAAAAAAAGTAAACTGCTTTCTGGTTTAATTGACTGTGCTGTTTCTTCTTTGTCATTCTACTTTCTTTGCAACATCATATGGAAATGCAAAGGGCTTGAAGGCTCTCCACACCTTCTCTGTCATCTTTTGCTTGATGTAAGAAGGTCTGTATGATGCAGTAGGCCGCCAAGACTGACCTCTTCCATTCCATCAAGTATTCAGAACAGCAACATTTTTGGGGAAGGGAGCACATTGCTGGTTAAGTTTTTCCTTGAAACTTGCCCAGCTGGCAGAGGAGAGGATCCAGTACACCGAGGCCACTGGTTATTGCTGATGTTGCCTCGCTGGCTTCTTGCCATGTCCTGTCTCTATCTGTCAGACATCTTTTGGCTTGTCTGGGTTGTTTAGGCTTTGGGTAAGGACTGTCCCAGCCTGCGTGGTACCTCATGCAGTTGGACTTTACTTTCCAGTGCTGAAAGAGTAACGCTGTTACTGAAACCGGTAGTAAGCTTAGCACCGTGCTCCTTTAAAAATCAAAATCCAGGGGGATATTTGTTGTTCACAATTTACAGCATTCTCTACCTTTGGACTCATCAATTCACATCTTTTTCTGTTCTCACACACAACAATACCGATGTTCTTATACTTTTCTAAATGTGCCTTTGTACCAGGCAGTGCTTCTGAGTTTTCTGTGGAGGGCCTCTGCTCTTGCCCCCTTGGCCAGCTGAACGCCGAGCGGTCCTGGTCCTCCCAGCGCCTGTGGCTCTGTGCAGCTCGCCCAAACCTGCGCTTCTGCAGTCGGCTGGACCAGCTCCAGCAGAGCTGTGGTGTTCCATTTGTGTAATTAATACAGCTCCTAAAAGATGACTGCATATCTAAATGGTAGACCATTAAAGGCTCCAGGGAGCTCTCATGGCTCATCCTTATAAGCGGTCTCTGGGTTCCAAAATAAATGCATGGTGTAGCCTTTCTTGTCAATGCAGGGTGACCTTCTCATGAAAGGCTCTTTTCTGCCACAGTTGTGATCTCACTGTCCGTCAAATGTTCATATTTTAGTCTAACCCTATAAAATTAGGAAGTTAAACGTTCTTGGCACAGACACGTTTAGGGTTGTGTCATTGTTCAGCAGGATCTGCTTCCGCAAATAGCAGTGATCAATTTTTATCTTTGGCTGCTTGTTACCAAAATCTTTAAAATATAGGGGCGTGATTCTTGTGTTGAATTAATAGCAGATCATCTTTGGAGAGATAGCACTGTTGTTAAGTGCCAGGACCAATGAAAAGAAATCCAGTTGGGCTGGGACGACAATTGATTTGGTGTAATGTCTTTCTGCCTCCAGGAGTGCTTCTGTTGGTCTTGCTGCATACGCACCCCTGCTGAGATCATAGCAGCAACTCAAATTTCAGACATCTGAGATCTGTATTCCGGCTAATTTTCATTTTATATTATCTTTTTTTTTTTTCCCCATTTTTTTTGTTTATCAGTTCGCAATCTCTGTTTTAATCAGTTTAAAAAATAGAAAAGGCAAAACCAAACCCCAAACCAACAATAGATAAAGGTGCAGCGTTACACACTGATGTGTAAAAATGTACTAAAATTGGTGACTAAACGTCGCATGCGTTTGAAAGGCCCGAGGTGACTGCAGAGTCAGCGGTGTCTGACAGCAGCTGTGAAGAGTGTAAGTTGCAGGAGAGCTTGACTTGGCGGGGACCTCGGAAGCTCATCGGTCCGGTTCTCTGTGCAATGGCTGAGACCAAGCACATTGTGAGATCCGGTTACTCAGGGCCTTGCACAGTCGCTCCAGCCCTGCTCCATTGCACAACCATTCCTGTTGTGAAAACTTTTGTCTTTTTGTTTAGCCAAGTTGGCCCTGCTGCCTTTCAGACCATCCCTCTCGTCCTTGTGCCAGGGAGAATGGAACTGTGATGGCCTGTTGGGGTGAGACACCACAGCTAGAGCCTCCCTAGGCTGAACAAACCCCCTACCTCCCACCCTCTGAGCATGGCAGAGACCCCTTTGATGTCCCTGCAGCCTTCTGCTGTAGGCCCCTAGCTGTCCTGTCGCTTGGAATGGTGGGGCTCAAAATCCAGTCACACTCTTCAGGATTGTAAGCTACCAACCACCACTTCACAGACTTCCTTCTTTGTCTGTTTCGTTTCTCTGTGAAAACAGAAGTTTCATTAAATAAAGCGTGGATTTGGATATGCCTTTCATGAATTCAGTGATGCTACAATAGGTTATTGTTGAGTAGATGTAGTAAGCCAGTTCCAAATGTTGCAGATATAGGGAGAACACAAGATGTGGTGAAGTGAGCATGATTATTTTAAGTGACACTCAATTAATCTCTGCTATGAGTGAACAGTCTTCTGAAAAAAACCTAACCAAACCAAACTCCCAAAAAACTAAATAAGAGAGTGTCACTGGTGAGACATTTTGAAGTCTCCTGTGCTTCAAACAGTAGTTTTCAAAACATGGAGTACAAGCTTGATTTAGATTTTCTGTGGTTTTTTCCTAGGAAGACTGAATTATTGAGACCTGGGCTGGCTGTCAGTAAGCTATGTGTAGGTGAGCCGGGGTGTAGTTATGAATTCCTCTAGTTCTACAGAATTTGTTGGTGTTAAACGTTGCTGTGATTGACCATAACAACTTCCCTCCTGCTTCAGACAGGCTGGACTGCAGCTGAATACAAGGGGTGCATTTACTTCATTCTAAATAAATGTTTTATCACTGAGCTGTAATTGGATTGCTATTGTATTTCAGTAATTATTCCCAACAGCAAATCTCTTCTCCACTTCATAGATGTTTCCTCCCTGACCTTCACACAGCCTGTCTGAAGGTGTCTTTCTTGATCTAATTCTGTATGCTGAGTTTTTTGTTTTGTTTTGTTGCTGTTTGTTTTTTTTTTTTAAAAAAAAGGGGAACTGCTGCCAGGGGTAGAATAATTTCTTTGCTCCAGTTGTCATGGTGCAAAAACATAAGCACTTCAGTTCATGCTTGAGCTTTTAGCTGACCCTGGAGAGGCAGTACGGTGCAGTGCTTTCTCAAAATGCATCGTGACATTTCAGGCTGTATAGAAACACACTCCTCTCGATATCACAACCCAAATATCCTTCCAAGATTTCTTATACTTTGCGGAAATTTGTTCTGCATTTAATACACGCCTGTAGACAAAATCACTTCCCAAAGTATCTGGTAGCTGACCAAGGAATTGTTACACTTGTCAGGATCAGACAGAATCTGCTAAGGAAGATCTGGATCACTGGATGGCAATTTTATGTGCAAGAGTAATATTTGGTGATTAAATCTTAATGAATTTCCAGAGTAGGTAATATTTTTTCAAGAGGAAAGCACTGCTGAACGTCGTCAGTGAGCGCTGTGTCGTGATAGCCTGCCTTCTCTACAGGCTCTTGTAGGAGAGTCTGTGTTACGCAGACCCCACAAACCTATCACAGGGTGGCCCCATCCCCTGTGTGCTTGGCTGAAGCTCTATAAACTTTTGGTTGTTTATCTGACAGATTTTATTTATTTCAAATGTTCGACATTCAACAGTGAACTTATTTCCACAGTCCAGAATCAGGCTGTTCTGATGCCATTTTCTGTTAATTCTTGTCCTAATCCTGCTTTCTGAAAATGATGGTTTCTGCATGTCCTCAAACGTGTTTCAAGTGTTAGTAACCTACTCAGGGCTCTAGAGAGCCATATTTTATCAGAACAAAACCATTTTACTAGGTATTGTTCCAGTGCTTACTTCCTTCGCAGTCACAGGGTTTTGTGGAGCGCGTTATCGTAGAGTGAAGCCCGATGGCGTTAAGCTGTGAGTAGTGAGTGGTCTTTAGCTGCGTTTGCAGCTGTTGTGGTCTCGTGGTGCAGCCCTGTTACAGCACATTTACTCTGCAAACCTGACTACTCATTTAGCTTGAGACTTCTTACAGGGATTAGCTCCACTGCACCTCCCAGGACGGGCCAGTTTAAGTGTCTGGGCAGAGTCTAATGCTTTGCCGATTGCACTGGTATAAAAAAAAAAAAAAAGTCTTCCTGTGGAGATACTGAAAGTCTTTTGCTCTTGACTTGCTGTGAAGCTGAATTTTATGTTTTCTTCCTGTGTTGGCTTTTATGCTGTGCTAGGAATCAGTATTTTCATCCTCTCACTTTTCATCACTTCCTTCCCCATTGCACTGTCGTCACCCTGCAGCTGAAGCTGCCTCTGTTCACGGAGCCCGCTCCCTTCCCAAACAGCGCCGGGGGCTGCTTTGGTCTGGGAGCTTGGGACCCTGCGTTTCTTCCTTCAGCGATGGAAACCTGTGTGCTGAATGGGTTGCTAGATTTGTTTGTATGTACTGGTACTCCAGTCGTGAGCAGGGATTCGGAAGGTGTGAAGGAGGAAGGGATACATTCATGCTCATAGCCTGTCAACTACCCAGCCTATCTGGGCACACTGTAAGAATGGACTTTGATGAGCTTGTGGCTCTTAATGAACCGGCAGCATTCTTCCTTTGCTCTAAAGGATAATTTAGAGAAATGAGAATGTAAATCTAGTTGTGCTAAAGCTTTATGCCCTTGGCTATATCCTTTCTTCACCCATCAGTATGGATGAACTCTTCATTATTGAGAACGGTGCTTGCGAAGCTTCTGAGCCCTTCTCTTAACAAGCAAAAGATTCATATTTAGGGGGCTATTTTGAGCCCTCTGTCTTTCTTTGTACCCTTGTCCGTTTCTTATTACCCCATGATATTTTAAATGCAGTCTAGAATTGAATGGTTAATCTATATATCTGGTTTATTTGAGTAATTCACTAAAAAAGTCAGTTCAGAGCAATTAACTTACAAGAAGAAATCTAGGGCAGTAAACTTGAAAACTTACTAACTGACAGCTTATAAAAAGAAAAAAAAAAACAACAAACTCAGCAAACTAATTAATCCTTTCTACCCAAGACATGTAGTATTTGACTACATCTACCCAAGACTTGTTATGTGGTAATTGTGTGGTAGACACGGTCTTTGAAAGCCTCGTCTTTGTACTATTCTATTTGTAAGGATAAAGATGAGTTTTGTAAACCAACGCAGCTTAGTTTTGGAATTTTGCATATTTTACAGTACATGCAGACTGGGATATTAAAAATCAACAAAACCAAACCACATCTAGTTAATAGTAATTTAGTTCTGGTGTTCAGTGTCCGAAGCTCGGTTATCTGTTAGCTTGCTTTAACGGGTGGATTACAGGTCAAGAGGCCAAGGCCTCCAGCATCATAATCACTTTCATGGTGGGTTTTGGGCTTCCCTTCTCTAGTTTTCTCCCTATACAATCTAGTTTTATGATTGAAAAGCTTCTGAAAAAAAATAGTCCTTTAGCAAGTACTCCAGCAGTACTATGTGATTTAGTGTGTGCTAAAAAAATAAAATCACTTTTGGGCACAATGTAAGGCTATATAAGTGAAAATATGTTTTTTCAAAATTACTGTCTTTTTTTTTATTTTTAATATTTCCAGGGAAAGATGAAACAATGCATCCAGCCAAACCATCATTCCTTGAATATTTTGAGCAGAAGGAGAAGGAGAATCAAATCAATAGCTTTGGGAAGAATGTGTCTGGCCAGACAAAAAATTCATCTGATTGGAAAGTACCACAGGATGGAGACTATGAATTTGTAAGTCTATACTTTGAAATACAATCAATGTCACAGTCTTTAGGAGTTTTAGTCACAGCTGCCATAAGATTATTTCTTGTTTTGACAGACGGAAGGAAACTGGAGGAGATTCTAATTGCTAATGCATTTGGATAGGGCATTTTGAAAAACCAATTTTCTTCAGGTATTTCTCAGTAATCATAAGCAGTCATTATCTGTATACTTCCCTTGTTTAAAAGCAAAAGAACGAACAAAAAAGCCTGAGAACATGAAGGTACAAGCTCTCTTGCTTTACTTCGCTATTAGGCATATAAAATAAAAAAAAATAGAATTCCAGAATGCAGTTGGAAAACGCAAATCCTGAATGTGTAGTGTTTGAACAGTGTTAGAACCATTGACTTTCCTTGTTTTTCTCAAGCTTTGGCACTGGGTTTTGTTTTAGTATACAAACGTCAAGCTTGTCTTCATTTTCCCCTTCAAATCCTCAGTTTCACTCTTCCAAACTAAGGTTCACGTACTCAGAATTTTCAGGAACTTTTCAGAAGTCCGAAGAAAGATCTATTATTCATAAATTTGATTTCTTTTTTTTTTGCGAGGATGGAACATTTCTGCTTTGAGTTCCAAACGCTCATCTGAGCGCTCTTCCTTCACCGCATTGCGTTTCGGTGGTACTTCGCTGCGAGCCCTTTTTGTGTTTTGCGCGCCCTCCCGCCAGCTGCCCCGCCATTCAGCCTCGCTCGCGGTGCGGGTTGTCACGCTGCGTTCCGTAGCTGGGGAGATTCACTCCACCCTCACAAAGCAGCGTGGAATGCAAAACCCATCTGTTAATTACGGCTGGAGGAGACGCTTTACTTGGAAGCTGTAATAATAACCGGGGTTTTTCCTTGTCTTTGTACGGATTGTACAAATTTTCTTACTTAGACTGAAAAGGATGGGTGGCTGAGAGCACCTGCCGCATTCTCTCTCTCGCAACCCTTTGTGCTATGTTGTGTTTGGCTTGAAGGCGCAAAGTTGCTGCGTAAACATGTTTTGCAAAAATAACCTGCAAGCTGCCTGTATGTCACAGGGTCACGGCCGAACGCACGATTCCAGTCGAGTCAGATACTTTGCTTATTCCATCCACCTTGCATCCTGTAACTTAATTTAATGCTAACCAATTATTTTTCAATGTGTGGTATTTCCCAGGAAAGATGGGCTGGTTTGGAGTATCTTAGAAGTCTTTTGTAGTCTGCAGAAGATGGCCCAAGAGAAAATTTGCTGTAATTATTTTAATTTCTAATTTGGTTGATAACAAGTTTAGCAATTACCCTTATGAGTAGAATGTATTCCACCCTGCGTACCGGGGGCTGCAGGTGCAGACTGCACCCGGTGAGCGGCACAGGCAGCGGGTGGCACGAGGAAAGGTTGGTGCCGTGCCAACAAACGGGACCTACAAGTATTTTTAGAATGTGCAAAGCAACGGTTTGTCACGCATGTGACCTTGTTTACTCATTTCCATTAGTACTGAAGTATTGCCGTGTGCATAGATTACCAGGGGGCTGGAAGCAATAAAAGTGAGCAATAAATGCGAGCAATAACTTGGGCTTTGGGTCACCTTCATGTAGTAATTTGTAGAAATTCCGTTTCCCAGCTATATGTATTTCTCTAGCTCAACCGTGTGTGAATATAACAGCCCATCTTGCATGCAGATTTTGTAACAGAGCTACTTTTTTTTTCTGTAGGAAAAGAAAAATGCTTGAAAGCAACTTAGACACATGTAGGTATTTGTGTAGCCCTTACCTGAGGGTTTGTAGTAGTAACCTCTTGTTCCATGTAAAGACTTAAAACTGGGTGTTTTTCCCGTTTGGCTGAAAAGGAGTAAGTTTAATGAGTAAAATAATGTTTATTACTGCTTTGTTCATTGAAAGCATCACTGCAATAGGCATTGTAGAATAAGAAAAAAACCTGCCTTCATTAGATGTCTCAAGTACATCTGTCCTGGACTTGCCTGCAGCTCTGACTGGTTTCTGCATTGTCAAAGTAGGCAGGTTGGAGCAGACTTTGTCTGTCGAGTTTGCAGGATTCCAAGTAAGAGATGAGATCAGTGAGATGCAGGATGAATACTAGTTCCTCCTGGGCCTCAAGAAATGATTGAAATATTATTGCTTTGTGCTACTGCAGACTAGATAAATATGCCTTGTCTTCTCTTCTGTATTCCACTCCTCCTGTGTGACTAGCACCTGGAGCCTCCCGTCTTCCAAAAAAAGAAACCGGGCAAGATTAAATTACAAAAAATTTTCGCTCTTTTCCCTTGTGGCAAAACTATTTGACCTTTTCTTGACTAACATTGTTCCTCTGAAGCAGGCAAATAAGACACTATTTATATCACGATGGCAATGTCATGTTAAATAAGGGTTAGACTGAGTCAGCCCCATCCACTGCGGAGCTGAAAACGCAGAGATCCTGTTCTGCAAGGTGATGAGCTCCATTCCTCCCCAACATGACGCTCTGGCTGTGTCCTAGTTGAGGGTGCCATAAATCCAGTTTATTTCCAGGAGTGTATTTCCAGCGTTGGATTTTTGAGGTAGAAGTTGTTATTAACTGATTAACACCATCGTGCATTGACTGATGTTTATCCCCACTCATGCTCGAGCAAGTATCTCTGAAGGTTTAAGCCCTGCTTGATTACAAAAAAATGTTTTCAAGAACACTATGATATAATTAACATGGGGAAAAATACACTAATTATGGGCAAAAATTCTTGCTTTTAGGAGGAATATAACAAACTGTGATATAAAAATGCCACAGGGGTAGGCTGTTAATGGGCAGGCTGCATTGTATGTGGAATTCCTAATTGCCATAATCAGATCTCAAAAATTTTGTAGTTGAATTCAATTTTGCCAGTGAACATTAGTCACATACTGTTGCACAGACGTAAATTAATAATGCTAGGAAATTTGTTTAGACAATGTCATACATTTTTTCGCTTTAATCTTTCAGTAGTGCTGTAACACACAGCAAAATTAATTGTGCAGTGTTTCCTGCCCTTAGATACAACAAACCCATTCGTTATTCCTATTTTAAAAGCCTTTTAATTGCTCTGAACAGGTCAGCATTCTAGTGCCATTTGGGACTAAAGTGAGATCACTGGGTTTGGTTGGTTTTGTTTTTTTTTTTTTATTCTGGCCCTGCTTGAAAGGCCTTTAGTCTTGCCAAACCTATTGTAGCACATACTTGTGGATCATTCAGTCATGAATGTTGTGTATTATATCACTAATAATTTTACTGAAAGCCTATTTTGTTAGCAAATCAGCCAGTTCCAGCCATTCATGGCTTTTGGTAGCTATACCAATACTGAGACCTTTTCAGTTTTCTTTCATGAGTGTGATTTCACTGGCAGAAATGAGTGGCAGTAGTGCCTCTGTCAATCCTGAATTTTGCCATCACGATACAACTTCTGGGTTTTTTAATACGTGTAGTGTTGACTTTATGTTTTGCTGTAACTCTAATTCATAATTTTTCATATATTAGTGAATCTATGCTAATTAATTATCCTCAGGGCTTGTTTTGAATGTGATGTCAAAGAGGACTGGAACTTTAACAGGCGTTAGAGCGAGAGTACTACAGGACATCAAGCTTTACACAAGGAGTTGAAGCAGTTTGTTCCCAAGTTTTTTTTAATTCCTGGCCTGTGTATTTGCTGACTGTTCCTGGCCTGTGTAAGGCAGCCTGTGAAGAGCTTAATTGGTAAAGACACTTGTATGTTGTCTTTAGCTGCTCTTTGTGCTCTCCTGGAAGAACACCAGGTGGTAGCTGAGCGTTTGAAGGACGGCATTGCAGGACCTGCAGCCATCAGCAGTCATTTTCTGCCCTGGCAATCTCCATCCTGCTGCTGCAGCTTTGGGAAAGAAGCTGATGTTCAGAAATAAGGTTTACGTCTCTTTCCTAAGAAGTACCCTCTGCTTCCTTTGGGAAGACTGTGATTCGCTTGTGTCTGATAAGTTTTGGTGAATCAGACCTTTCCTTATTGCTACAATTATCTACAGCCAGTAGTTTGGGTCTTTCCTCTCTCCTTGGCTGGGAAAGACTGTCCTGCATGCAGTCAAACTGTTGCTTTTGGAATTTTTGCAGGGTACAAGAAGGAAGGCTGAGCAGGTGTTAATTGCCTCTAACCGGGGGGAAGAATGCAGGTGCTGGTCAGCTGCCACTTCTGTCAGGGCTGCACAGTCAGAGCCCTCATGTGCAAGCAACAGTTCTGGACTCCACCTCTGCTGGACAGAGATGGGCAGAGAAGGACACAGGAGTTGGAGGAAGGGCTGGGTTTGATCCCACCGCTACAGATCCCTTTCCAGTAACCAGTTGTCTTGACTGTTGCTTCCAAAGAGCTTGGGCCACAGCTTGTTGTTGATACCTGACTTCTCAGTGGATTGTGCTCTTTAAAATGCATTCGTTTTGAAATGAGGCACCTTTGTTTCAAAAGTGTCTGTTAGACCTCTTCCTGTGGTCTCTGGTTTTGTTTAGAAGCTCTTGCTCCAGTGTTCCGCTTCCTTACACTGGGTCCTGCCCAGGGCTTCTTGGAGCAGGAGGTTGTAGTTGAGTGGTTCACCAAGCCAATGGAACAAAGGAGTGAGCAACAGGAGCACCCTTCACACTGGAGATAGCCGTTTGTTCAGATAGGAGACAAAGCAGTAGTCTGGCAAACTGGTGAAGCAAAACATCAAGAAAACATTTAGATTTTAATAATGTCCAATTTCTTCAAATATATTGACATCTTTTGGAGTTCTTCAGTTATCTGCACTTGAGTTGATATCACAACTGCAGCCTCCCTTAAATAGCTTTGGATAACTGTGTGTCCATTTATACTTACTTGATAGGAAACCCTGATATTTTTTCTATCTATCTGTCTGTAAGCAGCTTCTAGCCAGAGCTTTTAACAGCTACTGTTTAGATATTTCTTTTTCATAAGTATAATGTAAATGAAAGCAAGCCTTCCTCTTACCTCAGTGAAGGTATAATTATTTTTCTTGAGATAGTAAAGAAAATATAATTTTCTATTTTATTGAGACAGTGTTTCCTTATGCTGCTCTCATCTGGGATATACTGGTTTTATTAACATCCTCATTTCTATGCTTTTACTTAGTAGTTTGAAACATTGCATTGTAACCAAAGATTTGAAAATAAATAAGTAAAACCACTTTACCAGCAGAGAAGGAAAAGTGTGTTAGTCTAATGGTGTCTTCAGCTTGTTCAATTGAATAAATGGCTGTTGGTTTGCAGTGAAATCACGAATGTGAATCCTTTTCCTTCTAGTTAGACAAATTAGATATTGGTGTCATAGCCAGAGATTGAAATTCCTACTGAAAAGTTTATACAAAGCTTAATTCTTTCAAAGCAGTCAGATTGCATTAGGATCAGAGTGTATTTTTGAGCCTGGTGATAGAAACACCAGCCTGGCAGTGCCTGCACATCAGGGGCCGCTCACCCATGCTGGGTGTGCTCCAGGCGGGAGGAACGCCAGCCAGGCTGGCTCGCTGCAGGCCGTGCCATGACCGGTGCAGGAGGCAGCTTGGTGTGCGGCTCAGCCCTGCCAGGCACCCACAGAACCCACGGCCGGGCTCTCCTGGAGCCTGGCATCACGGCTCCTGCATCGCTCCGCTGCTTGCCCCGCGCCGCTTGTACAGCGGCAACGGTTAAAAAGTGACATCGCTCAGCACAGTGACTTCTCCTAGCCCAGGGCTGCGGTGAAGAATGGCTGCATACTGGAACCATCTGTTTCTTTCGTTGGAAGTGATTTATAGGGAGGAACTGCTAGAGGGCAGGTGATTTATTGCTTATCAATAACAGTAAACACATTCTGCTTCACAATGACCAGAGTCTCTAATTTATTGTATTCTGTCTGTGAAGGTGTCATTTGTCTTGTGAACAGCTTGTTGTCTACCGGTACCTGGAACATTCAATGTCTTTGGTTTCTCTTGAACGTTCATTTGGATAGCATTTATTAGCAATCTAATATTGATGCTTTATAGCTTTACTACCTTTTGTCCTTCTAAAAGTTCGATCGATTAAAAACTTGAGAGTATCTTCTGTACAGTTGCAGGCTCTGAAAACGATGACAGACTAAATAATTACCTCTCATTTTGTTGGCACTGGTCTTTGGGCCTTTTCTAGCAGTAGGAAGAAAGCATGCTGAGAGGACATGGCTAAGGCAGCTGCTAGAGGAAAAGTATTTGCATTATATGGGTAAGCTCATGTAGTATGACTTTCTAGTTTATCATTTTATAGTGTTTCCTGACTCTACTGTGCTCTCTGAGCTTCATCTTTTTACTTCTGTCTTTTAAGCAGCTTGGTAAAGGTGTCAGATGCAGACCTCTGCACTAATTTTTCTTTTCCTCCTTCCTCCCATCCAAATTACTCAAGCAAACAATCTGAGATGGTTACTGGGACTCCAGAAAGTCTCTCTGCTTGAACAGGAGAAGAAAAACCTTTAATGTTAGAGTGTGCGCATTTGCAGGTCATTTAAATGGAATTATTTGAGAATCAAATGATTTTGAGACTTCTATTGAATTATTACAGTGCACTCTTTCTTTTCCAAGAGAGCAAGTTTCTCTGCCCCTTGTGTGATGAATGAAGATTTATTGTTCCAAAAATGCATTTGAATGTGTATAGTTTTGTGTCGAAGAAAAAAATAATGTTTGGTTAAAGTAGAGCTATTTTCAATAACCTCTTTTTTCCAAGAGTAAACCAAACACTTTAAGTGAATCTTCAGAGATTTCTCTGTCCAAAAGTTTCTTCCCTTCATTTATCACGAACTCTCCATTTTTCCCAGTGGTAGTTGGAATAAAGATTACTTCTCAGGCACTGATTTCTTCCAATAAGCTTACTTTGATTATAAAGTGAACTTATTTGCTGGGGCATTCATCAGTTTGAGAAATAAAGCCAGATCTGGGATGCTGGTAGATATCCCTGTCTAGGTCCTATGGAACTAGGGCAGATTCCCATTTGGGAAACAAGTAAACGTGAGATACTGTGCTGTGCTGAATCTAAGATCAAGCTTTCTTTCAGTGGGAGCGCACAAAGACCATAATTTTTGTGGTGGAGGAGAGAAAAGATGGACTCCACTGAAAAGAGTATTTTTTCTGACAATAGGAGGCAGTCCAGAATAGACAACTCTTCGTTTCCAAAACTCACATCATACCCTCATGGTACCTCCTGTTAATTTGAGGAAGATCTTGAAGGAAAGTGTAGTATCTGGATGTAATTTCCTCTCTGAATTATGATTTATAAAAAGAGACAGGTTTTTGTGATGTTTTATTCGTTGGTTTTAAATGTCACCTGCCTTGATTCATAGCACTGATGTCCCTTGAATGGATTTCCTTTCTTTTTTTTCCTTCAGCCATCTGCCAAGAAATTTTAAAGCTCTGTTTTTCATTTAAGCACTACCTTTTCAGCATGTTTAGTACGTTCTTCCCAGCAAATAGTTCTAACTTGTGACATCTTTATTAAAGAAAAATGGTTCTTTTAGTCATCTTGTAATCAAACATTCAGTCATTTTAAAAATAAGCCCAGGAACAGCTTGCTTATCTCTTTTATCATTTGTTAAGTGTTCTTGAATCTTCTGTAATATTTGGACGAGGAAGACACTCTGAACCTTACTGCAAACCTTATCGACTTCGTGGCTGCGGCAAATCACCAATGTGATTTACAGCAAGCTCTGTGTACATAGATTTTATAAACCTCTCTACATTCCCTTTATAACAACAACATAAAAAAAAACAACCCAGAAGATAATGCATTTGGTTTTAAAATTTGTTAGCAATAATTGAAATTGAAAAAGGTAGTTCAGTGGCTTCATGTCTGCTGTGGAAGAGAATAGATTTCTGCTGTCTTCTCTTTGGTAACAGGGTCATTGTTCACCACCTGCTTTCACTTTGGTGCAGACCGACATCGATTGCAAAGCACTTGCTGGCACAACATGCTGTCAAAATTTCATTTTTGCTATGTTTTTGTATATAGCAGGCCTTCTGTGACATAAGGCTTTTAAACGAATCTTGCAGTGAGTGGGAAGTAAAATGAGTTGCTGTAGTTTGCGTTGAATTGCTTAGGTCGTAGCTCTTAATGGAGACTGAAATAATATAACCTGAAGTCAACTTTACAGGAGAGCACTCAGACTTGTAAATTCGGCATCCTGGCCTATCTTGGAGATTTCTTTCCTGCTGTAGCATTTAATCAGCTGAGACGTTGAGTGAAAGTTGTGTGGATGAACTAAGTAACTAACAGAACTTCATCCAGGGTCTTTGATCATGGGATTTGTTCCACTGCTGCTGTACGTTTAAGGTCAGGCTGCAACGTGCGTTTCTGCTTGGGTGAGAGGGAAGGAGAATTAATAATTGAAGGTGTGACGCTGGAAAAATCTCTGAGCATACTGAATTCTTTAGAAAACCTGTTTGAGCCTTGTTATTCTTTGAGATCCATTTTCAAGGCTGGATGTGTTCTCAGCCCAGCATCTCCCTTAAAGAGAGAACACTACTGCTCAAACGACAGCTATTTGAAATGGTTCAAAAACGTTCTCGCAACTCATCTGTCAGTACAAATGTTTGTGAAGGGTAATGTACCTTAAAAAGACAAGCTTGTCCGGGTTTTTCTCGTCTATAGCAAAAAGGGCTCTTTTTAGGGATACTTTGCATCAGGAGCCTAATATAGCTCCTCTGGATTGCCTCTTGGAGGATGGAGTCTCTGCACCGTAAGGGAAAAGCCTGGTGATAAGGTGTCCATCAAGCCTCTGAATACTTTCCAGTGTGCCGGGTCTCATCCAAAGAAGTGCGTGAAATGATGTACAGTGGAGGAGCAAAGTTTTCTCAGCTCTGACTTCCGGACCCAGTGCATTGGCCTTTGTGCAATCTCTTCTTGTATTACTGTAAAACCTGCAGAAAAATCTAGGTGTTGCTTCTTGCCAGTGTTACTCGGTGCATGTGGTTACTGGGTATCTCCCTGCTTGCGTCACCAGGAGACTTTGCAGGGGGGAGTTTCTTCATGTGTGAGGCACGTTTGAGGTCTTGCTCGTACACAGAGGTAGTGGAGTTTGCAGTTGGCCATGGCTGTTTTCAGCAGCCAGGATATTTTGGGAGGTTTGTCTTACCTTTTATTTCAACCACGCTGACCAGGTGGCTTCAAAACCCAAGTTTTGACCTTCAGGAAAGAGAAAAAAGGAGCAGCCTAATACACAAAGACTCATATAGTCTGGAAGAAATATCACTGAGAAATGGAGTACTTAATTCCTTCTGGTTTTGTAATTTACTATCATGCAGGATCACTATAAATAGATGCCCAAGTAATAGTGAACATTGTGAAAAACCTTGTATGGTGAGACGTGCAGGTTCATGTGACATGGATTTTATAAAGCTGTGTCACTGGGACACTGTTCCAAAAAATGTTTGTCTCTGAGATACTAAACATATGCCCCTGGTTTTAAAGACAACGGCCTCTCCCATGGTCATGCAGATATTACTATTTCAAAATGCTCTGGATATCTCTGTAGTTCAGACTTTTCTCAGATAGCTTTTCATTCTCTCTCCCATCTTCCTTGACTTCAAATTGCAGCTGCTGCTTCCTTTCCTTTAGGAGGGGAGGCAGAGCACCCTCAAACTGGGGTTTTGTGCCAAGCCTCACTTTTGGGTACATGAGGTAGGAAACTGGTGTGTTCTTCCAGGAAACAGACCCCCCTCAGCAGCTCTCCTGAAGTTGGAAATAAATAGGGAGACTAAAACTCAAAATAAAAGCATTTGTTGAACAAAGGTTAATAAACAACTTTGGCCTGTCTGCAATGCCTACTTACCACAGTCGATAATCTTAAGCCTTTGAAACTGAAACTGCATGTGTTAAGCCTCCATTGAGCATTGTAGATGTGTGTGAAGTTCAAATGACTTAATGATGCTAATGTACCAGTAGCAAACTTCTCACTTCACATTATTAACAGAAAACTATATTTACATAATAATTTAGCGTTAACTAGTTGGTCACCACTTCAGTTACACTTGTGCTTGGTCGTGGTAGTACACCGAGCAACACTGCGTCAAGGAATCACTCCTACTACAGGTATTCTTACTTTTACTTCTTCAGGAGTTCTGCTTTATTCAGAGAAAGTGGTCCTGAATAAATAAACTAATTGCTAACCCTTAGGTGAGCAGAGGCCTTAGGAGCAAGGGAAAGGAGGAGTAAAGGGTATGTCAGATTGGAAAGAAGCTCCATTAGAGACCCACATACCCATCCTAGTAGAACTTAATTAAACCTCTCAGATTTGAAGAAAAAAATATTTGGTTTAAAAGAATCAGCCTTTTCTAACATTGCTTTATTTCAAAAAAAGCAAAAAAACCCAAGATGGTCAACTGTGTACTTTACAGTTGATTTGTGCAGCTGGCCAGATCTTCAAAGACCAACGCTATGACTTATTTTAGAACGTACAGAGGTATTTTTGTACTCTTACTTAAGAAAATTAAAGCATAATCACTTAGAGAAGGGAAAAAAAAACGCTCTGTTTTTCCTTAATCAAATCTCTGGCGAGCAAGTGTGTTTTATAAGCAAGTGATGCTCCTTTTATTGCCCATCTTTTTTTCTTCTTTGTTTTTTTCACTTGTCCAGACAGGCTGACCTTTTAGCTTGGTTCTAATTCAGTTACCGAAAAAAAAAAAAAATATGCAGTGAGATAACTTGTCTTTGTGGTTACAGGATTAGTCAGCCACTTTCTAAGTCCCTAAAGGATTTTAAGGTTTGGGCTGCTTGAAGTTCAGTGCTGCCAAATAACACTGGCACAATTTATCATTTCCTTTGTCTAGATGAAGTGCGGATGGTACTTGGGATGATTTTTGAAGTGAATAAGGTTATTCTTACTCATAATTGATACTGAGGCTAAAAAAGGAAATTTAATCTCAGAGCTCAGAAGATTAAAATGCATTGCTCTTTTTTTAAAAAAAAACACCTTTTTATGACCACTCATCAATGAGTAGAGCTTTGGATGGGTTTTCTTCCGTAATATAACTTCTGTACAACGCCGAGGGTAATAACAGCATGTAGAGGTTAGTTATATGGTTATGCTGGCTGTAACACCAAGACTTTCCTGAGCCTTTTAAGGATTGCAGTAAGGATTAATAAAGTGCAATTCTTGGCTAAGAGCAGCTCAGGGATGCCAGCGTTATTGATGCAAGCTACGGGGTTCCCGCAGTTGTACAATCTTCTGGGCTCTGTCGGTAACCGCTCTGCATAATCGCTGCGTGGTTGTGTCTGGGTAGCCAGAGCAGTCAGGGAGATCTGTATGTTTGCTGTAATCCTCTGAAATTGGTTTCTGTATTGGGAGTTTTCTGATATCTTGCCAACAGCAAAGCTCCCCCCCTGGCTCTTACAGGCTTTCGAGAAATGGAGGAAGGCTTCCAAACTGTGGGGAGAGTGGGGAAGCAAAGCAAAGATGCCTCTTAGCTGGCGAAGGAGCAGTTGTGTGTCTGAAGAGTGTGTGTGTATATCTCATCACAGACACAGGAATTAGCTCCTCAAAGTACGCCTAAGGACAGTCCTTGCTGAACCAGCAGGATTAAATGTTATGGGTGCAACTCTAGCCTGAAATAAGAGATAGTTGAGTAAAACTGTGGCAATTCTTGCTAGAGAAGAGCAGTGGCCTCAGCAGCCACTGGTGAGGCCTCAGCAGCCACAGTAGTCTGTTACTCAGTGTCAGTGCTGCAAGCAGCAGCACCTTGAGTAGAGGGGCAGCTTCCCAGGAAGGCCATTGGGCCGTGGTTGTGTGGCAGCTTGAGAGGAGCCTTGCTAAGCTGGGGAGATGCTCAGCTGGAAAGAGAAGTCTTGGCAGTAGTCCTTTCTGCAGGTGCAGGGCCGAGGAAAGTTTCCAGTTTAGACGTGGTCTGCCCAGTGCCTGTCAGGGAGCAGGGCAGGAAGGAGAATGGCACGTATTGCCTTCCAGTGGTTCTGCAGGAGTAGCACAGCTACAGTGGTCTGGTGCCATGAGCTTTTATTGTAATCAAAGAAGCGGAGACACATAGCAAATAACTGGCCTCTGTACTGGCACTGTAGCAGTAAGATGTTACACTGCCAGTAGCCATAAAACTCTGTGTTTGACAGGAAGGTAAAGCTCCCCTCGAGACGTCACCTGAGGTGGTCTGGGTCTCCTCTGAGAGAACCATCTATTACAGTACTTCTTTCCAGTTGAGCTGGGATCCCATACTGTGTGGGTGTTAGTGCCCGTCTTTCCTCCACAAGAAGTGCTGATGTGATCATATCCATTGAACTCTTTCAGCTGCTTGGCTTGGGCTGACTTAAGTCAACTTGGCCTCTGGAGCGTATGATGGTCTAGTTGAAAGTTGAGTGTTATTTCTGTGTGGGAAGTCGTCTGCTGTCCAAACGGCCTGAAACAACCGTCTCCAGTTGTGCCCTGTTCCCTTGCTTTGGGAAGTTGTTTCGGCAATGCCGTCTGGGCTGGTGCTGGATGCTGTAGCCCATGATGTGTTTTGCTCGCACATTGCCTAAATAATTAAGATGCATTAAAAGCAGAGGCTTGTGCTGCTGAGACTTATTTTTCATATCCTTTGAAAGATTAATATCTGTAATTTTAATCTTGCATGAAATCCCACACTGAGTGCATTTCATCCACTGTTTTCGTAACAGTGAGAAACTTCACTGATGTGCTAATGCTAAAAATGGGAGGGGAAATCAAGATAATTAGTGTTTGTGCAGGCACTGGGGTTTGTTGTGATTTACTGTAGCCCCTCTGTAGCGTGGCTTCTTGACAGGTCTGTGAAGTCGCAGGGACCTGACAATCATGACGAAAAAGGGACAGTAAGTGCCCGTAGGTTCTTAAATTTTTGTGTCCCTTGCATTGGACAAGGCACAGTCAATAAATAGTTAATGCCTGCTCATATATTACATTGAGGCCTCCTTATGCTAGAAACGTAAATGAGAACAAGACACTTAATTTTTAGATCACTGGTTGAAAGTATGCCAAATGGTATGGAGCCAGCATTTCAGGAAAAATGCTAAGGACAAAAAATGGCGTGCTATTCCAACACCAACTTATATCACCGTTTGCAAGACCTGAAGTCTGGAGCACTACTTAGCATGAAAAATCACCCTCTACATTTAATTTTGGCCAGAGAAATTGAATGCTTTTTTTGCTGGTTTAAAAAAAGTGCATAGTACTATTCAGTAATCTGTTCCCTCAGAGTATATTTGATACAAGCATTTAACTGAGACAGTGTTTAACCAGTCTTTCAAGTTACAGAAGGCTAGTTCCAGAATAATCTCAATTCTTACACTTGTCAGAGCTCACATTCATGAATCCGTGAGATTTGACACCTCTCCCTAACTCGTGGTCTCTTCTACAGCACCCATGCGCTCTTGTGTGCTGCAGGCAGAATTACGCTCCGAGGTGGTTGCTACAAATAGTCGCAGCGAGCGGTACCCAATGGGTGATCGCCTCCCAAAAATAAAACCCTGCTCCAGGAGGTGACAGAAGGAAAGTTCAGGAGTTGACGTGGATATGCATCAAAGTGATCTGCAGCATCCCAGGGAGGAAGTATGAGTGTGCCCTTGGTTTTATCGGAAGGGAAGACGTCTTGAGAGCATTGCTGATAGCCAAGGTCAAGTGAAGCAAGAACTTAATTAGTCTCTTCTGTGAAAAGGCTCCCTTGAGGGGCTCTGACGGGCTTCCATCCACTTGTAGTCCCTGTTGGAAGTTCTGGTTTGTTTTTCCACAGTAGTCTGTTACTACTATATTACAAGGGTAATACTTTCCTTTTCTCTAGTGGCAAATTCCTATTTGGCATTTATTATTTAGTGTACCTTAAATAACTTGGTTTGGGTAAAAACCCTTCTCAAGCCACGTTGAGATTTTACCTGTCTAAATACACAGACGTAAATGAAGAGTTGTGCTCCCTACTAATACGATTCAAGGTGTCTTGAGTTTCTTTAGGGGACTTTGATCACTGGGCATGAGGACGAAAATTGTTAGATTGCAGCGTAAAACTAGGCAGAAAAGGAAGATGTAAGAATAAAAGCTATGCTAAATAGACAATTGATTTGTTTTTAATTTAGTTCCCATCTAGCTCATATCTTTTCCACTAAGAATTTATTTCCCTGCGTAGCGTGGGAAGCTGCAATTTTATTACTTCTGTATTTTAGTCTTCAAACTCCCACTGCCCCTTATGAAGTGATAATTGCTGAAGCCAATTTTTCTAAAGGCTATTTAAAGCTTAAAAGTTTGACATCAAGTTGTGCTGAGCAGTAAATGCCACCTGGGATATTTGGGTGAAAGGCAGACGGGTTGCTGCAGCTGGGTGATTCCTTTCTGAAGAGCCACAGGCTGTTGGTGGTAACGGTGGGAGGATATTCAGAAAATATTCTGTGTGAGCATGTGGAAGACAAGTGTTCAAACTCGCAGAAATTGTGGTAGAGGTGTATGACTAGAGGGCTAAGGAAGGGCAACATCCTGATTTTTATTTGTCAGGTTTGCTGTGCTTATGAAGACTTGAAAATATCCTTCTCCTGCAAAACTGTTCAAAAGCTTTCACTGTGAGGAAAGTAACCCCATCTCACTAAAGTCTTATACATTCCTATATTTTTCCGGAAGTCAGGGTACATCTGCGCATTTAAAAGATGATGGTAGAACAACTGCATCTCCTCCCTGGGGACGGAGGGTTCACGTTTGGCACAAGCTTCAGGACTTCTAAGGCACTATTTAAAAACAAAGCTCCGATAGCATGAAACGTTGCAAAGCTACAAAGGAAAGGCTTGGTGCTAAATCTAAGGATCAAATTCAGTGTCAGCAAGTAAAAAGAAACTTGCGAGAGGAACGTGGTTTTCCCTTGCCCCAAGATAATATTTTTTGATCCCTGTGCAGCCGGTGAGTTAGTGCTCTGCTGAAACTCTTTGTTGGGGGAGAAATGTGTGAAAGCTGCTGGGAAGCGGCTCGTTTCTGTTTGATGCTCATAATTCATGTGGCAAGAGCATTTTGCTACTGATGGTTTTTTGGTAGAAGAGCAAGTAAGAATAATAGCTGAAGTGACATGAGGGTTACTGGTAGACATCTTATTCATGTCAGTGGTGCAGACTGGTCTGAGTCAGTGATGACCTTGTGCTGCTGGAGGGCCACTGAGGGACCAGAGGACAGTGCTAGGTCCCAAACTGGTCAAGCTGCAGACCCTGCTGTAGGAAAGCCGGGCACAGGTGCTCTTTGGTGTCAGTGCTGTGGGTACTCAGGGGACTGTGATAAAGCATTTGCTTTGGCTTCTAATTCCAAAAGTTTTCACTGTTCGGGTATTTTGTTTGTTTTGCTTGGGGAGAGGAAAGGGGCTGAGCTAATTCTCTAGGCTTTGTGTTTTACGGTGCATCTTATGTGAAGCATCAATCTGGCACAGTCTTTAAAAATACCATGGCAAGATTTTAGACTGCCTCGTGCTCAGGACAGGACAGAACGGCATAGGTATAAATGTGAGACCGTGGTGCCCTTGAATATTGAACCTGTGTCTGTATCTAAGGTGTCTGCAGAGCGCCTTTATTTATTCTCCTTTTGCTGCTCAGATTCATTTACATTCAGTAGAATATCATGTTGCAGTGACACTTTACCTGACTGGAACAAATGCAAGTGCTGGGTTTTTTCCTCCTGTTTTTAAAATGCTGATTTGAAAGGATGGCAACTCAGAAGCAGTTTGCTGAGGTGAACATTGTTCAGCGGAGTAGTTTTCCGCAAGTCTGTCTGAAATGCTGGCAAAGGGATGTCAGGAATCGTTTACAAATCCGCTCCTTGAGGAAGAAATTGTTTTATCAGATGATCTGTTCCTGATTTGTCCATCATTACCACGTGTGAATGGGAAGGCTGGAGGTTATGTCCTTCTGAAGGATGTAATTCTGTATGTCCTTCTGTATTATATAGTAGAAATTATCAGCATTTAAAACAAGATGTTGCTGTCAGTGGTGTCTGCAGCCTGAAGAGCAAGAACAGCACGTGTGTTTGCGGGCGAGAGGCTTTCAGGTGAACACTCACACCTCTGACGTTTGCCTTCAGTTGGGGATTTTTACAGCGTTAAGATCATTCTCAAAACCTTAAGTGAAAATACAACTGTTCATCAAATGGTGAAAAATTAACTTTCTGCACATGCAACTTTGCTTGAAGAGTTTCTCTGTGCTGCCACCTCTCCTTGTTGATAGATGCATTTGACCAGCCTTAGAACAAGTATTTTATATCAGCATTCACATCTGAGATGAGAGTCCTTCCTTTAAAAGTTTGTCTTAGCTGTTTGATCACTGTGGACAAAAATAGGTAGCTTTTACAAAGACACTAGGCCTTATTACAGCAAAGGAATTACTGAGGAGAAGAGAGGAGAGGAGAGGAATGGGACTGAGCCTGTGGCTAAAACTGGCTCTAATTGCAGCTCTTCAGCGCTGAGACTTCACCCTGAGTAACAGTCTGTCATGAGATGCTCTGTCCTTGTCCTTCTTGTCTTACTTTGCTTCTGGTGTTTCTCTAAGAGAATAATGTGAGTGTCCCAGGAGTCTGCTGCTGCAGAGACAGATACAGTAGAGTTAAAAAACTTCATTTCTGGGTGAGAGTCTGTCTGTGGCATTGGCTTACAGTGAAATACCATGCAGCAAAACGAAATGGAGGCCATCACAGTTTGAGCTGTTCTCTCTTTTTCCTTTTAAAGATGCACGTGCAAGTGGGAGGGATGAGCTGAGCCATAGGCCAGCCCAGGTCTCAGGGTTTGCACCGTCTGTGGGAGCAATTAGCGACTGGACGCCTGTCGGTGTCTCCTTGGCTCGTCTGTGGTGAGCAGTCACGTTCTGGACCTTTAACTAGCATTGCCCTGTGGCTTCTCTGCCTGTTTTAGGAGGAGCGTGGTGTTCATAGCTGACATTATTCCAGATGAAGACTCCGTAATTGGTTCATTCACATCAGCACACGGCATTGCATACAGGATGCATTTCTGTGTTCTTCGATTTTTGCGCCGCGCTGACGTGTCTCACTTCCTTCTCCCACCACCCCTGTTCTGTTTAACCTGTCACCGGGCTCCTTAAGTAGCTACTTTGTTCAGCATCACACGTCAGTGCAGGTAGCCCACCTCTCAATTTGCTCCCGTTAATATATAACTGTGGGCTTTTACACGCTCCGGGTGCAGCTGTACTCCGAGCATCTTCCATCCTGTCAGTCATCTGTCCTGGCAGACACACAGCCCCGGGAACGTCAAAGCCGTTGTGTCCCTCAGCACGTGGTTGCTTACGGTTAGCAGGAGGACTTTGTGTGTCAGCATCCACAGAGGTTGTCCCACACTGCTAGGTGATGTTCTTGAACATTAATAGACTGCCACATTCTCGGGGTCTGTAAATCTACTCTGCCCTCTGGTCCACCAACTCTGGCGATTTGTTTCTGACTGTGAGCAGCACCCAGCACTTTGGGAGGGCGGTGGAGACGGCTCAAAGGGCATCCGTGGAAGATTGCAGCCCTAGGACCATTTCTGACACCTAATACTTGGCTTAAGCCACGAGCTAGGTATTTTAGACCTACTTCAAAATGCTCTTTTAGTAGCGTAGCACCGGGCAGTCTGGGAGAGCTGACAGCCATTTGCCCTGATACAGCTGCTTGGTATATGTGTTCCATACTTGGATTAATGTTTTCTTCTTTTTTCCATTTTTATTTGACTGTTCAATTCCCTGGACTGTGAGGAAGGGGAATGTTGAATGATTACCTGCTCCCTAATAAATTAGTGTGAAAAGGCAATTGGTGCCATGCATCAACTTAAACTGCTGTCTGGTACAGTTGCATTAATGCGTATAAATAATGTATATCTTTGCAGAGGAAGTGCTTTGTCTTTCTAATGATCTGTTGCCTGATTAGAGAGACTGAAAGACTGTACACCCTTGCAAGAAAGGTTTTGTTTTGCTTGTGCCTAGGTTATTAAAGTGGATTCGTGATCGCCTAACTGCATCTAGGAAATATCTTCGTTAGCAGAACGTGCAAAAGGTTTTCAAAAGACCATGGGAGAAGTCAGCTAGAGGATGACTTTGTGGTTTGGGGCCTGGCATCTCTGCCATCTTGGGAAGAAGGATCAGGATTTCTGTATTTTAGTGTTCCTGTACATTTTAAGGAGTGATGCAAGCTGCCGTTAAACAGCCAGTAATTCAGTTGTTGCCTTACAACAGGCAGCAAGTATTTCACCGTGTGTTTTGGTTCAGGAATGGCTTGAAGAATAACCATGACAGCTGACTAATTAACAGCTAAACCAGGACAGCAGCATCACTTGTGTTTAACTGACATAAAAATAAGTCGCTTGATTACAACATTTGTTGAACATCTAAAAATGGACACTTCTTTGTTCACAAAAGAACACCCAAATTATTTCGCATGTTCTTGGTATCCACAGCAGGTGGCCACTGAAAGCAGGTGCTGCAAATAGTCTCCATCCTGCTGCAGTGGCTGTAAAAGTGTCTCCCGTGTGTTTCTGGGGTCAGTTGGGCTTGGATGGGAAAAGGGCTGGTGCTTAGCACGTAAAGCACTTCCAGTGTCCATGTTTTTTAGCATTATCCCCAAATCTTACCTGCTTCACAGGTCGCAGTGTTACAGTATTACATAAAGGGTGTAGCTACGGACAGCCTAGACTGTCCCAGGCCACGCTTGTCATCTCTGATCACAGAATAGAACTGTTCTGTGCCAGTTCTCGGCAAGCTGGCATGCACAAGTGAGCCGATTAAGCAAAGGGCGGATAGGCAGGGAATTCGGGGAGGGGAATCTTGTCCGAACTCGCCTGACATCTTCACGTGTGCAGTAAAATACAAATTGTACTTGCATATTGTATCAGGACAAGGCTGACTCAAAGTGACCAGCTTAAAGAAGTCAGAACTCCTCACTGTGATTGACGTTCAGCCTGGTTGTACAGAAATGCCTTTTTTTTTTTTTCAAACGCAACTTTTATCAATGATTTTTTTCTTCCTGTCATATGTCTCCTTTTGTCACTTAGCAGAAGGAAGTTTATTTGCAAGGACTTCACTTCTGCTCCATCTCAACACAGTTTTTCTGTTCTAAGCCTCCAAAATGAAGCATTAGGAAAGCAACTCAGCATTTTGCTGATTACTTTATACACTCCCTTTGGTGCTAAACAGAGCATGTGCTTTGTCTGTAAAATGAGCAAAAGCAGCCCAGCATCCTGAGGTTTGTGCCAATCTCCCCAAGCACCACAGTCTGGAGCAGAACTTTTCCACCTTCTCCTACTGGAAGACTTGTGACCATCAGATGGGCGGCAGAACGCATGCAAATGTGCGGATGGTGGCTGTGCTGATCCCATGTCTGTTCTTTTGTCTCCCTGCTCTAGCTAAAGAATTGGAGTGTCAGTGAGCTTCAGGAGAGGCTTGCAGCCCTGGACCCCATTATGGAGCAGGAGATTGAAGAAATCCGCCAGAAGTACAAGTCAAAGAGGCAGCCGATCCTTGATGCCATTGAAGCCAAGAAGCGGCGGCAGCAGAACTTCTGAGCCACTGGTAGAATATTCTTCCATCCTCAAACAATCAGCTCCTTGCTTTTATGACTAATAAATAGATTGATTTCTATTGAAATATGCTAGCAAAATAGAGGGCAATACTTCTGCTCATTTATTTTTCCATAGCACCTTTGTGAACTCAGGAATGCCATTAAGTGGAAAATCCTGGTGGTCTGTTTTAATGTTAGACGTATATTTAAAACATTATTCTGAAGGAGTTTTGTTACTGTTTTTAGGGGGATTGTTTTTAGCCTATTTCCATCTGTTCCTCCTATTTAATGAAAGTTGGCTCACTCTCTTTTCAACTAAACTTTCACGAGTCCGTTTTGGTTTAAGTTAATATGGATTGTGTTATTTAATGGCTGCATCTTTTGTGGGGTTTGGTTTTGGTTTTGTTTGTGAATGCACAGATTCAATTTCAAGCTGTTAACTGTGTCTTTCTACTGTTAAGGTACTGATAAGTTTTAGGTCACTGAAGAGAGCAGGTGAGAACATGTAGAAATTGTTCCAGCCTTTTGAAAATAATTTAAATCTCATTTTTAAAAAGCCTGTAATAAGCCCCCATGCCTTACACTGTGTTTTAAGCGAGTGTGGTTTCTTCAAGTCCTCAGTTTTGTCGTCTTTCTGCGTACTTTATGAATTAATATGAGTAGATAAAGCGTGTTGTGCCTCCATCAGAAATTACATTCTGTAATTTAAAATCCGCACCAACTTAAAACCAAAAGCCAATCGGTGATCTGATTCCCCTTCATCTGTCTTATTTGGAAATGTCCTTCAGGGAGACCCTGCTGACGATGGAGTGCTGGGAAAATGGAACAGTATTTGGATGAGTGGAAGTTGTGTGAACCTCTCTCAGGAATTAAGTACTCCTGCTGCGTCTGAGAGGACTTAAAAATCTCCACGGTTTGTGAAATATTTTATAGGCTTCATTTCAGATTTACCTCTGTAGATGCTTGAATAAAAACTTCATTTCACAGTCCTTCACATTTCTGCAAGGTTTAGCACATTAGAAAAGGTGAACTGAAAGTAAAGACTTTGCTGAATCAAAAAAGATTTGTATTTGTGGTCATGGAGCAAAGGTGGAGTGGATCTGAATGAGAAGATAATTGCTGATGCCAGTCTCTTCAGGTCCTCTGGATGCTCTTGTATTCTTTCTTTGAATTTCCCTGCCATTCCTGCCCGGTATAGCTCAGTCAACAAAAATTGCCCCAGCATGTACAATCACTGGGAGGATGGTGCAATTAACTCACAGCAGTAGAGTGGAGAGGGAAACAGAAGCATCAGAGAGGCTGGTTGCAGTGCAGAGAGCACGTGGGGCCTCTGCCCCAAGGGCTGGAACAGCAGAGGGCTGTAGATGTAGAGGTATTGGGATGGATCTGGCATGTGATGAAATATTTGGACAGACCAAGTATTTCTATCAATTTAATTTCATCTTGCTCTGATAGAAGGAACAATTTTCCTGTCATTCTTCTGAAATAGGCCTTGGTACATCACCTAGATAGTGAAACAAAATAGCAGTGTCTCCTGACTCAAATGCTGCTGCAGAGGTGTTCATTTCATGCCTCCATAGGCTCTTTTTGTCTTCTCCAGAGTAGCAGGCTCTTGGCTACCATCAACAGACCAACTCCATTGCTGTGAAAGGAACCAAGCCATTTGCACCCCTTTGGCAAATCTGATTGCATCAGGTCGTCTGGGTTTGATGCACAATGCCGGGGCAACCGCGGGAGATTGAAACGCGGTGAAACCAGAAGCACCACTCAGTTGGCGAGGAGCGAAGTAGCGGCCTTCTCGCTGTAAGCACGAGCCATGATCTCTGCCCAGCGGGAGGCAGGGATCTCTAGTGGATATGGGAACCCAGGCACAGCTCCCACAGGAGCACGCAGCCGTCCAGGTCACAGGCTGCAGGGAGTGCCAGAGCCTTGCTCTGGCAACAAGTGGCAGCCATGAGAACTGCTGCATTCGCTGTGATCTGGTCGGCCTGGTGGCAGAGCTAAGTGAGAAGGTTGAAAGGTTGAGGAGCATTAGGGAGGTGGAACAGGAGATAGACTGGTGGAGCCAGGCTCTGCCCACCTTGAAAGAGAATTGGGAGCACCTACCAGAGAGCACCCAAGATCAAGGGACCTCAGTATCCTGCCTATCAGGCCAAGGGTAGAAGCCTAAATGAAGAGAGTGATTGGAGGTGAGTTTATGGCAAGGGCAGCAGGTGAAATACCCTCTTGCCCTTCTCGTCCCCCCAGGTGCCTCTGAGCAACTGCTATGAGGCCCTGCTTGAGGAAGAACAACCAAATGAGGATGGGGACGATGGGCAAGCTAGACCAGAGTGGTCTACAAAATCAGACAGGCCTACCAACTGAATCACCACCCCACACAGAAGGAAGAAAAGAAGGGGTTTAGTTGTAGGCGGCTCTGCTCTGAGGGGTACAGAGGGTCCAGTACACCATGTGGACCCTCCTCACAGGGAGGTCTGCTACCTCTCTGGAGCCCAGGTAAAGGACGTCACTAGGAAACTTCCTAGCTTAGTGAGGCCCTCAGACTACTACCCTCTGCTAATTTTCCACGTGGGTAGAGCAGAAGCAGCAGTACGTAGTCCAAGAATGGTCAAGACTGACTTCAGAGCTTTGGGACAATTAGTGAGAGAATCTGGGGCGTGGGCTATTTTCTGATCTCTCCTTCCAGTTGAAAGCAATGACATTGGAAGGAACAGAAGGATACCATATATCATCAACTTAGGGCTCCGGGGCTGGTGTCACCACCACAATTTTGTGTTTTTTTTTCATGATGGGACCTTCTATGAGGACTACAACCTGCTAGGAAGGAATGAAATTCATCTGTCTAAAAGAGGCAGGGCAATCTTTGGCAGCAGGCTGGCCAGCTTGGTGAGGTGAGCTTTAAATTGAGAGACTTGGGAGGAGGGATGGTAATACCCACACCATCATCACCACTACCACCAACTGGGGAATAAAACAGGCCTCTCAGGGTAGTGTAAAATGTGCCACAGCTGTCTCTCTAAATGAGAATCAAAAGACTGGCCACCTGAAGTGTATGTGTACCAACACACATAGTCTGGGGGACAAACAGAAGGAACTGGATCTCCATGCACTGTCAGAAAGTTATGATATCATAGGAATAACTGAAACTTGGTGGGATAACTCACGACTGGGGAATTGGAATCGATGACTTTAGGCTATTCCACAAAGACAGACAAGGTAGAAGAGGAGGAGTCGTCACGCTCTTTATCAAGGAGAACCTTGAATGCATGGAAGTCAGCTATGGTAATTGTGGAAGCTTTATTGAATGCCTCTGGGTCAAAATCAGAGGAGTCGCCTCCAAGAATGATCTTACAGTAGACATCTGTTACTGACCCCCAAACCAAGACAATGAGACCAATGAAGTGATACTTGGGTCAATTAAGCAAGCTTCAGGTCAACAAAATCTTGTCCTCATGGGAGACTTTACCTACCCAGACATTCATAGATTCATAGAATGGTTAAGGTTGGAAGGGACCTTGAAGATCATCTTGTTCCAATCCCCCTGCCACAGGCTGGGCCACCACCCACTAGGTCAGGTTGCTCAAGGCCCCATCCAACCTGGCCCTGAACACTTCCAGGGAGGGGGCATTCACAACCTCCCTGGGAAATCTGTTGCAGTGTCTCACCACCCTTACTGTGAAGAATTTCTTCCTGACCTATAGTCTAAACCTCCCCTCTTCCAGCTTGAAACTGTTACTCCTTGTCCTATCACTACACGCCCTTGCAAACAGCACCTCCCCAGCTTTCTTGTAGGCCCCTTTCTGCTGGAAGAACACCACAGCAGTTCACCTTGTCATCCATAAAGTTCCTGGAATGCTTAGAGGACTTCTTCCTCATACAAATGATAGATGTGCCAACCAGGAAAGGGGCACTGTTGGACTTGTTGCTCACTAACCAAGAAAACACGTTCTGTAATATCTTGGTTAGTGACAGCCTTGGATGCAGCAATCACAACATAGAATCACAGAATCTCTTTGGCTGGAAGAGCCCTTCAAGATCATCTAGTCCAACCCTTGACCTAACACTGCAAGCTCACCACTAAATCATGTGCCTAAGCACCAGGTCTACACGGCGTTTAAATACCTCCAGGGATGGAGACTCCACCACTGCCCTGGGCAGACTATTCTGATGCTTAATAACCCTTTCAGTGAAAAAATGGTTCCTGATATCCAGCCTAAACCTCCCCTGGCACAGCTTGCATCCATTTCCTCTGGTCCTGTCACACACCACCAGGGAGAAGAGGCTGCCCCCCTCCTCGCTCCAACCCCCTTTCAGGTAGTTGTAGAGAGCGCTAAGGTCTCCCCTCAGCCTCCTTCCCTCAAGACTGAACAACCCCAGCTCCTCAGCCGCTCCTCATAAGACTTGTGCTCTAGGCCCTTCACAAGCCTCGTTGCTCCTCTCTGGACCCGCTCCAGCACTTCTGTGTCCTTCTTATAGTGAGGGGCCCAGAACTGAACACAATACTCATGGCACGGCCCCACCAGTGCTTAGTACAGGGGGACAATCGCCTCTCTATTCCTGCTGGCCACGGTGTTTCTGATACAAGCCAGGATGCCATTGGCCTTTTTGGCCACCTGGGCACACTGCTGACTCACATTCAGTTGACTGTTGACTAGAACCCCCAAGTCCTTTTCCAACTTGCAGCTTTCCAACCACACATCCCCAGGTCTGTAGCTTACCATGGGCTTGTTACGACCAAAGTGCAGGGTGTGGCACTTGGACATGTTGAACCTCATACAATTAACCTTGGCCCATTGATCTAACCTCTCGAGATCCCACTCTAAAGCCTCCTGACCCTCTAGCAGGTCGACACACCCACCTGGCTTGGTGTCATCTGCAAATTTGCTGAGGGTGCACTCAATCCTCTCATCCAGTTCATTAATAAAGATATTAAAGAGAACAGACCCCAGTACTGAGCCCTGGGGAACACCACTTGTGACCGGACGCCAGCCAGATTTAGCTCCATTCACTACCGCTCTTTCGGCCACGCCATCCAGCCAGTTTTTTTATCCAGTGTATTTATCCAAGCCTTGTGCCATAAATTTCTGAAGGAGAATGCTGTGGGAAACAGTGTCAAAGGCTTTACTAAAGTCCAGGTAGACAATGTCCATAGCCCTTCCTTCATCCACTAGACGAGTCACTTTCTTATAGAAGATCAGGCTAATAAATAGGACCTGCCTTTCGTAAACCCGTGCTGGCTGGGCCTGATCACCTGGTTGTCCTGTATGAATATTGTGGAGTTTGGGATAATGCTGAGCATGCTGAAGGTTAGTTCTGGGACAAAGGTTTTAGACTTTAGAAGAGCAAATTTCAGTTCGCTCAGGGCTCAGTTAGCAAGGAATGGGAAGCTTCCATGGAAGGTAAAGGAGCTAGTGAGTGTTGGGAGTTTTTCAAGAATGCCCTCCTAGATGCACAAAGCCAATTCATTCCCTCTGTTGGCAAGGGAAGTAGGAGAAGTAAGAGAACCCCCTGGCTCAATAGAGAGCTCATAGGACTGCTCGGAACTAAAAGGGAAACAAATCGACCATGCAAAAGTGGAACGATACCTGATGAAAAATACGAGTGTTTTCAGGGTATGCAGAGATGCAGTGAGGAAAGCAAAATCAGGTCTTGAGCTGAAATTAGCCAGACATCAGCAACTTCAAGAAAAAGTTCTTCAGATATGTTAACAGGAAGCAGAAACAGAAGGAGCTTATTGTCCCACTATTAAACGGGAGGGGAGCTAGTCACCGACAGCACTGAACGGGCAGGGGTCCTCAACACCTTCTTTACCTCAGTCTTTACCAATGCTATGGGGTCCCAGGCCGTGGGGACAAAATCCCAGACTGATGTAGATGCCAACCCAAAAAAAACCTGACATGTTATGATCTTGACAGGTGGTCTGTGCGGTGGGTGGGGAATTGGCTGGTGGACCGCACCAAGAGGGTGGTGGTAAATGGTTCATTTTCAAAATGGCAACCGGTCACAAGCAGGATCCCCCAGGAGTCGGTGCTGGGCCCAGTGCTTTTTAATAAGTGACTTGGATGCTGAGATTAAGGGCACCCTGGTGAAGTTTGCTGACGACACAACAATAAGTAGGGTAGTTGGCACTCCAGAAGGGAGAACCACCCTCCAGGAAGATCTGGACAGGCTGGAGAAGTGGGCTAACAAGAACCTTATGAAGTTCAATGGGGGTAAGTGTAGGGTCTTGCACCTGGGAACACGTAACCCAGGAGTGCAGCTCAGATTGGGATCCACTTGGCTGGAGAGGGACCTGAGGGTCTTGGTGAATAGGAAACTCAACATGAGTGAGCAGTGCGCTGCAGCGGCAAGGAAGAGCAGTAGAATGCTGGGTTGCATCAACAGGGACATCACCAGCAGGGACAAGGAAGTCATTGTCCCACTCTACTCGGTGCTGGTCAGGCCACACCTCGAGTACTGCGTTCGGTTTTGGTCTCCGCTATACCAAAAAGATGTGGACAGGCTGGAGAGGGTCCAGAGAAGGGCCACGAGGATGATCAGGGGACTAGAAGACCTGCCATATGAAGATAGGCTGAGACATCTGGGCTTGTTCAGCCTTGAGAAGAGAAGGCTTGGGGGACACCTTATTACTGTGTACCAGCACTTGAAGGGTGGCTACCAAGAGGGAGGAGACTCCCTTTTTACAAGGACTCACATGGAGAGAACAAGGGAGAATGGCTGCAAGTTTCTCCAGGGGAGATTCCAGTTGTATTCCAGAAGAAAGTTCTTTACAATGAGAACAATTAAACAGTGGAATAAGCTCCCAAGGGAATGATTCTATGATTCTATGATTGCTTTTTGGAGATCAGCAAACTAGCTGTTGCTGAGGGATGGGGGGCACTGAGCAGTGTCTGTAGGGTGCTGACCTCAGGGTACATTCTGTGATAACCAGCTGTTTGATATCCTCAAGAGCTGGGAAGGTTTTGAGTTAGGAAAGCCAGGTAATTAAAAGCTTTGTTGTTGTTAATAGACTAAACTCCAGACTGTCGGATGAGGTTTAGGGAAGTGCTGTGTGACCACCAGGGCTCACGCAGTGCTCATCTGAAATCTGTGCAGTACGTTTTGCCCTAAAGATGTTTATCATGAGCAATATTGGTAAGCATCCTTTCCACCAAAGAAACTCCCACAACTTCAGAGGGAGTTCTCTGGTCGAGTGTTGGATCTTTTGTGAGTTGCTTGGATGGGTCTGGGCCAGCACTTCTGGTGTGACAGACACGTGCATATGGGACGTGGTAAATCGTGCACTGCTTGTGTGTGGCGTGGATCGAGCAGATTCTACTGGGAGTAGTTTTACCTCTGTACTGTGTAGATAACTTTCTAGTGATCAGAGGGCATTAGAAAACCCAAGTTTTAGGTGAAACACCACAAGGTGGTGTCTCTTACAGAATATGCAACCTGTGACTGCTGTAACTGAATGTAAGCACTCTTTAAATCCTCTGCTCTGCTGAGCTGTTTGTCTTAAAATACAGCAAATGAACCAAAATAAGTAAAACTGATCCAATGGCTTAACCGTCTTCAAACATTTCTTAAATGCTTGCAGTGGCAGAGCCAATGATGTTTCTTGCACTCGGAGCTCTAATGCAGAGGAATTATTTTCTCCTTCAGTGATTTTTCAATTTGTTAGAGAAAATAATTCCCTTTTCGGTCCCTTTGTAGAGTGCCTGAGAGCACAGTACATGCTCAATTCTCAGACTTCCTCAGGCTAAGACCAAGGCTCGTACCATAAGGGAAAGCTGTTCCAACAAAGTTTTAAAGAAAAAAAAAACATGTTTAAAGGTGCAACTGCATTGTGAGCTCCTTGGGTCTATCTGCATTGCTGAAAGTGTTCTGGACAAACCATTATCTTTGCTTCTTAAAACCTGGAGATACTGATGACATCAGTCATGTGAGACTGAAAAATGTGAAGTTTGTAGCTTTAACTTTTTTTGTAACAAAGGAATTAGCAACACTGGCATAAATTGCTGACTTGAAATGCTATTTTGTAAGATCTGGCTGTTTGTATATAATAGTGTAGGGTCATTAGTTTGTATATGTATGAAATAGTAACTTTTATTTCATTCCTCTGAGTTTGATACAAGAGATTTTGTTTGATCTTTCTCAAATATCTTGCCTTATTTGTTCAAAGGGACAAATAAACTGTCCTTACCTGAAAGCATCAATGTTGTGACTCATATTTATGCCTTAAAATACTTTGGTATATTATTACTTATCGGGACAAGTTTTCACGTGACGTGCCTCTGGTCAACCGATGTTACACAAAATTCCGGAGGAGCGCACAGGCTTTCATAGGCACGAATGGTAAACATGTCAGATACGCTTTTCTGAACAGGCAGTTCTCTGACCTTAAACCGTTCCTCATTCTCCACCTCAGGGAGAGATTTGCTTTGGTCGAGGGGCAGGTCCATGCGCTGCCATCTCCAGGGGGTTCAGGAGGACAAGCAGTGGCAGCTGGGGCGGTTTCCCCGCAGTGAGGAGCATGGGCAGCCTGGAGCGCAATGCGCAGGAGGTGCATTTGTCCCAAGGGATGCGCTGGCAGATGGGAATGGTGAACTCTGCTGTCGGTACTTGCGCTTTCTTGCAACTTTCTGGAGCCTGGGACTCGGTACATATCCATTTATCCACTTTCCTACACAGCAGGCGAGGCTAGAGCCTGGCTCACCTCGTTCTCTCTCCCTGACTTGCTGCACTTCCAGCTTTCTAGCTCAGAACAAGATGAGGTTGACAGTGAGTGGGTGCTGCCTTCCAACGGTGAACTGTTGGCTTCTACGTGGTTTCCCTGAGCAGTTACTAAATCTGTCCTGAGGGGATGACTAACCGAAGCGGAGACAGAATTCATTCAGCAGTCAGCTTTGGTTAGCAATCCCGGAAGAAACAAAATAGATCTGAGCTTTTAAATGTTAGGAAGGAGCGTGGAAATGAAAGGGAGGGGGACTACGGGCATTTCTAGTAACGGGGAAAGCCTCGAGCTTTTACAGGTTCTCAGCGACATTGGCAGGGTGCTGTGGAGCCCCAGCACGTGGGGAGGGGTTGTGCTCCCGGTGCAGCAGCGCTGCAGCTGTACCGGAGAAGTGTTCACGTGCGCTCCAGGCGTGCTGGGACCAGCGCACCTCCTGCACAAATATCAATTGCAATCACTAATGAAACCAGCACTGACAAGGAGCCACAAGCTGGGGCTGATGTTTAGCCAGGTTTTTTTCCCCCATGGGGGGAAGGGTCAACTTTGCACAAAGCCTGTAGCACCAACAGGTTTTTCTCCTCCTCCCGTAACTGGTGCTTCTGTGCCAGCGTCTTTTATGCCCAGATACTCTTTCCTACACCCTCATTTTGTCCCATTTCCTCCTCTCCACAGGCTGAAAGAGTCTGGGCATGTGCTTTAGATAAATGCTTTTGAGTGTTGGCTGACAGCCCTGACTTAAGAGATGACAATTTTTCATTGCATTAATCACTCTGGCAAAATTTTAAAGAGTCAAACCAGGAAACACCTATCAGCTCTTTCCAGTCTGGAAGTGACTTAATTGTCCTTTAATTTAAGAATCCAGGAAGACAGCCAACTTGTTTAAAAACTTTAAAACAATTCAATACCATCAACAAAGCACAATCTGTTCTGCTCCCCTCTAGTTTGTTGCTGTTAAAATCAGTACAGCACTGGAAGCGGGGGGAGCCCAGAGTCCCTGAATCCCATCCAGAGTGGTCACAGCAGCAGAACAGCATCTTGTAGACCTGCCTCTGGACAAGCAACAGAAGGCTGAGCTGTAGGGCGGCCTTTCCTCTGCCCTGAGAGGCTCACAAGCTCTGGACCATCACTTGTTGACCGTAGAGGGGATGATCCTGAAACAAAGGCACAGGGCAGTTTCTTCCTTTCACTGAATTCAGCGTCCGGCTGTGAACATCCATCACTGGTGCTCTGCTTACCTGCACGCCTGGCCTGTGGTTTTCAGTTCCTGATATTGTGTGACCTGTTTAAGCGTATTTGGTTAACTTAATTCCACACCTTCAAGGCTCTTCCTTTAGCTTCTCAAGCGGTTAGAACGAAAGCCTTGAGTCGATGTATTCCCTACAACTAAGTTAAGAGCTGTGGTTCAGATAAAGGCTAAAGCGAACCCATGAGTATATGCAGACCTTGGGGCTTATCTTACTACCAAGAGAAAGTGTTTTAGCATAGTTTTGTAAAAAAAGAAGCACTGTCTGTCTATGCTGGTTGCCATACATAGTTCAGGAAATCAGGAATTACAGGTAACACTGATTTAACACATACGTGCTCAAGCCAACTCCCTGAACTCCACTGAGGTCAGCAGGGCTGCAGGACCCTACATGCAGGAGATCCCAGAAACACTGCCCACGAGGAGTCTTTTCTTCCTACACATCAAGCCCTTTGCAATCTCCCAAGTTTCCAATAAGCAGCTGAGCGCACAGACCATGCTTAGGGTAGCTATGGATCTGAAAGTTGGCAAAGGAAAAGAAGTTTTAAACAAAAGTAATGACGTTTACTTTGTCTCTGAGCAGAGTTGTCTAATTCTTAGCTACATGAAATAGCTTAATAAGGTCACTTCTTAATCACCATCCCCTGGAGGCAAAGAAGTCGCTTTTTCATCAATCATGTTGTGAGTGTGGAGAGCAGCTTTTGTAGAAATAGCCTGATAAAGTGTTTAATTGATTTACCGACTGAACGAAATGAAAACACAGTCACCCTCAGGAAAACTGATTAGGGATTAGCAAAAGAACATGAATTTCCTACTTGCCTTAGAGTAACTCAGACCAGTCCTGGCAACCGCACAGCAGTGTCTAACGCGAACGTGGGCTGTGATCACCCACTCCTGATGCTGGGCACCTTCCTGCACCCGGTTCTTCCCTGCAGAACATGAGCTCTGCTAGATCTGCCTGCACAGCAGTGGGAGGATTTTCCTAGTGCAGTTACTCAGAGCCATACAAATCCCAATGTCTTCACAGAGAGCAGGAGGCTAAAAAAAGAAAATATCTTTTTGTGGCTTTCCTAAACCCAAGCCTGGAGCTCTCGCCCACCAGAGAGGGGCTCATAGGAGGTCCTGTCTTGCTTTTAACCCCCCAAGTTAGGGGAGGTTTTTCCTTGGAAAGATTAGCAGTATGTAGATTTTTTTTTTCTTTTTTAATGGAAAAACCCTCCAAGGACCAAAGATTAACTCTATTTTTAACCCTCATCTCTTACCACATCAGGCAAAGGAACGCATGACGCAGGGAGAGCAGCAGTCTGGCTTCCCCTCCCCAGCCAGCCCCTGCAGCCCAGCTGCCCAGAAACACTCTCCTCATTTCAACGCATCAGAAAGGCCGCTTACAGCATCGTGCTGCCTTTGGGATAACAGAGGAGAAAACCCAAGCAGCATTAGAGCACAAACTACGCTCCCCTGAAACACAGCACAGCCAGCTCCCAAAGAGCAGCCATCCCATTGGAGTAGCTGGACACACTGGTGAGTGATCTCCTCTCTGGAGAGAAGCTTGGCACTGGGCTTGCTCAGCTCGTCTGGGGATGCTGCTCCTTTTGTGCTCAGCCACTGCCTGGGGGCTTACATCCCTCTGCAGGTGCAAAGGTATTGCCTTAGCAGTCCAGGACTGTGTGGTGCTGCTCTTTAGGCTCTTCTAAACACTTCTAAGGGACTACCGAACTTTTCAAAGTCTACAGGCAGTGTTGGCCAGAGGCATCCTATGATAACATGGCTTAATTAGTGCTAGCTCTCATCTGGTGATGATAGACTGGATACAACGAAGAAATCTTTTACACTGAGAGTGGTGAGACACTGTCCCAGGTTGCCCGGAGAGGTGGGAGATGCCCCATCCCAGGAAAAGTTTCAGGTGAGGTTGGACGGGGCTCTGAGTAATCTGCTCTAGTTGCAGATGTCCCTGCTCACTGCAGGGGGATTGGACTAGATGAGCTTTAAAGGCCTCTTCGAACCCGAACCATTCTATGGTTCTGTGATCACAGTCCCCATCACAGGCTGTTTGCTGGGTGGGTGCTGGAAGCCGATCGTTTGTCCCAAGGAACAAGCAATAGGACAAGAGCAAATGGCCTCAAGTTGCACCAGAGGAGGTTTAGAGTGGACTTGAGGAAATATTTCTTCCCCACAAAGGTTGTCAAGGCCTGGCCCAGGCCGCCCAGGGCGGTGGTGGCATCCCCATCCCTAGAGGGGTTTAAAAGCCGTGGAGATGCGGCGCTGAGGGACATGGTTTTGTAGTGACCTGGCAGTGCTGGGTTAACTCTTCCAACCTAAACAATTCTGTGATTCTGTTCTATGATTCCATGACCTGCAGTCGCTCTGGGAGCAGCCTGGCTGCTCCTGCTCTGCGGGGACTGCTCGTACCGACCCACTGACCCGGCCCAGCTCAGCCGATGCACTGCACGAGCTGCCGCAAAACAGAGAACCAGCCTCCAAAGTGGGTCACGTAGGTCTTTAATAAAATATACAGTATGCATCCCATGCATAGATAGAAAATTAATTTACATGCTCTTTTAATTATTTGCATAATGCTTTTTAATTAATACATGTAATTTAGTCTTCACATTTAATACGTTTTGCTACTGGAATAGTTATGGGCAGAAGGGGAAACTCCTTCCTTCATTCAAGTAACAGTGCAGCGGGAGCTGGTCGGAGCAGATGCTGGAGCTCACCTCACCGGTCCCAGCTCGCAGTGAGAATGAGCACAGAACGGACGACAAACTTGATACTGGAAGACTCGATGACGCTGGGAGCGTGAGCATCCCCCAACCCACACCACTGTTCCTTGGCGACCCCTCTCCCAGTGCCACTGGGATTCAAAAAGGCTGGACCTGTCTTTTCTTCCCCGTGATCAACAGCTCGCTACAGGCAGAGCTGGCACCCGCAGCTGTGGCTGTGCCAAAAGTCGGCCGGGACAAACGGCAGCAAACACCACGATGCAGGTGCCTGGGGCCATCCCGCAGCCATCAACAGATTTTTGAGCCGTTTTGGTGATTGCAGGGTGCACATTTCTCCTGCTCGGAACAGGCATTGCAGGATGTGTTCCTCTGTGCACTCAGGAGCTGCACGATTCCCAAACAGAGAAGTGGGGGTCACGAAATGCTCTGCAGGGAATTAATGCTGTGCTGGGAGCAGCCCTGAATTGGGCTCTGCTGGGTGGGGGATCTGGGTGGGAAAGGAACACAGTGCTCCAGGCAGTCCTCCCTGCCCTGCTATGAGATGCTCAGCAATGGTGGTGATGAGGAGCAGCGCAAGGTTCCTCCTGCCCCAGCTCTCCCAGGGACATGGGGGTGCTCTCTCCTTGCAGAGGGAGGCACGGGATGTGTTGGTACCCGGTGAACTTGTGTCCCTGCAGGGACAAAGGAGATGGCTGAGGGCAGAGTGACCCCCCTCCTTACAGGCCGGCTGCAAGGCCGGGGGAACAAGGCAGCAGAATGAAGCCAGGCTGGGGATTGTGTCAAAGGGGAGCAGGGCACATGCTGAACCATCTCCTCCACCCCATCACAGGCTGCTGCAGCCCCAGGGCTACCTGGTAGCTCTTACTGCAGCAGAAATCATGAGCACAAGGCAACGGCAGAAGCAGCTTCTCCGTGCCCAGGAGCATCCCCCTGTATCTGCTCCCTGAGAGCCTTTTGCAGGGCCTCTGCCTCCTCTGCCCCATGGGCTGGGTGCCAGCAGGCACAGAGAACAGCCGATCCTCCCAAACCAGTGGCCTGCAGCATGGGAGTCCCATGGAGCGAAGGGCTTGGCAGGGAGAGCTCCACGGGAGGTGGCCCCTCGGTTCCACCAGCCTGATCTCCTCCAGCTGCTCCTGCCATGGAGGACAGCGTCCCTTTTGCCTGGTCATCCCTGGCTTGTGGTCCCCTTCACGGCTAGAGCTCCTGGCTATGCCACACTCCTGGCACAGCCGCGGCCCCAGATCCCTGGGTGGTCCCAGCAGCGGCCATGCAAGAGAGCAGTTAAACCCCAAATGCCGTGAAGCGGAAGTGAGGTCCAGTCGATCCCAGTGCAGGGGCTGAGGACAGTGGGGCTCACTTTGAGCTGGACACCACCTCTCCTCCCATTCAGACTCATTTACAACCCATGGCCAGTGGGGCAGCTGAGCCTTTCAAGGGTGTTTCCAGATGTGGGTAGGACAGGGTTGGGGCAGAAGTCAATGCTGACCTAGCACAGGACCTGCGAGGGCAGCTAGTCTGGTCAGGGGCTGCCTCACCCTTAAGGTATTTAACCTTACCCAGGACAACATAAAACCTCAGAGCAGAGAAAAATCCCTTTTCAGGCATTTGGGGCAGTGCCTGATCAGGGGGCACCTGTATTTTTTTTTCCTCACTCCCTTTCTGGCAGGGTATGTCCAGCACTGAAACCTCCATCTGCAGGGTGAAGGCTGAGACATGTCCAGGCAGACCTGGCCTCTGCATCCCAGGGACCAGAAGCAGCTGGTGCCCTCTGGGCAGCTTCTTCAACCCCTCCTGTCCTTCACTGGGGGGTATGACACCAGGCACGGTGCAAGATGGGGAGAGCTGGACTTCTCCGCCGTGTCCCGGTGCAGCAACCATGCTGTGCTCATGGTGAGCAAGCGGGTCCTGTGCACGCCCGGTGCCGTGGCACCGGAGTCAGGGTGTGAGGTGGGCGCCAGGGGTCAGACCGTGGCGGTCAGGGCTGCCTCTGCCCAGGGAGGTCTCACTCAGAACCTCTGAGTCTTGGTCATGGCTGCAGGTGCTCTCCATGTCCTCAGGGTCTTTCTTCCCACTGTTCCTGACGGCCGCCTCCAGCGCCTTCTGCTTGCGGTAGAAATGGGAGAATTTGTTGAAGATGATGGTGATGGGCAGTGCCACAACCAGGATACCCCCTAGGATGCAGCCTGAGGCAGCCAGCTTGCCCATCACAGTGACGGGCACCACATCGCCGTAGCCCACGGTGGTCATGCTGACTGTGCCCCACCACCAGCACGCCGGGATGGTGTCGAAGCCAACATCTTCCTCCTTCTCGGCAGTGTAGGCCACGCCGGAGAAAACAGAGACCCCCACGGCCAGGTAGAGCAACAGGATCCCTACCTCCCGGTAGCTGTGCTGGAATACAAAGCAGAGCAGTGGTCAGCGGAGCCACCACACCCATCATGGACAGGACACTGGGATCCCAGAGCGCAAGTACCACCCCGCACGCAGACTCCCTGCATGCCTCCATGGGGATCTCAGTGCTTCTCTGCATTTCTGCCATGGGATGTCCTGCTGTGGGGCCGTGCTGTGATGGACTTGGAGGTGCATGAGTGACCCACACCATGAAATCAGCCCTGACAGCCACAGTTACACTTGTACCCGCCACCAGTCTGTGAGGAGGAGGCAGTGCTGGGGCAGAAGGGGGGCCTGTGCTTCCAGCCAGGCTTCCTGGGCAGAGGCTAGTCCCCTGCCTCCAACACTTGCTCTGACATGATCTTGGCTAACGATATTTAGACATATTTTCCTTTTGTCTTGGCAGGTCCCCAGAAACCACCTAATGGCAGCCTCTAAGTGAAGTGATTTGTATCTTCCCTTGACGCTGGCGATGCGCTCACAGGGATGACGTGCGCCTCTGTTTCAGGCTCAGCTCTCAGCCCCAGGCTCCCCAGCTGCTGGGAACCCCACAACCAGAGCCCCAGGGAACTGATCCCTCCTAGACCCTAGCACCATCTACAGTCTCAGCATCCACTCAAACCTTTGTTACACATACAGGCGGGAAGTTTTCTTGCAGAAACATTCTCCCAATGTCAGCATGGGCTGGTCTCAGCACCCATCCCCACAGGGTGCTGCAACTCCTGGCTCAATGAGTCCCAGCCTGAACGGCCTGTGAGCCCCAGCAGGAATGGGCCAATGGGACACCCAGCCTCCCAGATGGGCATGCAGAACCTGGGGGGACAGAATGATGGCAGAGGTGTGCAAAGCTCCTTGAAGAAGCCATTGTTTCTCTGGTTTCAAACTAAAACATTACAGGTTGCCCAGAGAGGCTGTGGATGCCCCATCCCTGGAAGTGTTCAAGGCTGTGTTGGACAGGGCTTTGAGCAACCTGCTCTAATGGGACATGTTCCTGCCTATGGCAGGGAGGTTGGAAAGAGATGATCTCTTCCAACACAAACCATTCCACGATTCTCTGATTTGTGTTGCAGTCTTTCTTTGGATATTCTTAATTTTTAAGCAAAGTATAAACATGTGCCAAAATCCCACAGGGTAAAGACAGTGGGTATCCTGGGAACAAGGCAGCAGGTGACACCAGGAAGGGGACTGCCAGAGGACAAGCTGGGACCAAGCAAACAGCCATGGGCCAGCGCTAGGCTCAATCCGGCACCCAGCTCCTACCCTTGCCCTGTGGCTGGTGAGGTGTGGTCCAAGAGCCCGTCAGGTGGCAGGGACAAGGACCCCCAGCACAGCCTACTCCTAAAGTCTGGTGGACTGAGGGGGCACCACAGAGCCCCTGGGGTTGAGCAGGGCCAGACTAACCACCCACCAGTGCCAAAGCCACCCCCACCCTCATAGCACCACTGATCCATTTGTTTTTTTATTGTCACAAGCAAATTTCCTCTATGTTTCTGCCCTCTGATCTGCCAGCTTGCTCTTCATCTACTGGGGAAAGGAAAGCAGAGCTCCGATTGTGTTGTGGTTTTTTTTTTCCCAGTCTCCTAACAAGCAGAGAATGCTTTACTGAGACCGCATAATGACTAAACGAAACACCATTTGAGCAAAGCAAACAGAAGAAGACGTGGGAAAGAGAGCTTCCATGGTCAACACAAGACATAAAGGAGGTGGATTTGTGGCAGGGAGCAAGAACATTTTGCTTAGACTGCTGGCAAAGGCTGCTCAGCTAATGCCAGTTATACTGAGGGGAAATAATCTCCTCGGCTGCCGCCATCGCCTGTGGCTGCAAATGCCCTATAGCAGCTCCGAGGGAGCTACTTGAGAAGGACAAACAGCTCAGAGCCACCGAGTTTCAAGGATGTATCACTTGGCCATGAAAGACTTGCTCCTGTCTGGAGTTTAACAGCACGTCTGTGCTTCCCAGCTGGGGAGCAGCTGAACTGAATAACCTTATACAGTTTTTAAACAGTGTCAGTTATGGCCCTAGGATGTGTTGAAGGGTGAAGGTGAGGGGGTAGTCAGGCAGCTCAGTAGCTCCTACTGCTTCAGTTTACAAGCAGGGTCAGGGCTTGCAGCACGGGGGAGGCTCCAGGAGTCTCCCAGCTGATCCTTAGGCACTAGTTACCATCTATTTGCAGCCATTTACCCTCAAAATGTGGGGTTCGCTCATAGGTCCAGGGGCAGGCAGCTGCAGCTGGGCTTTGGGTGGGATGCAGCTTAGCTGGGGTTTGGGTGGGATGCAGTTCTAGCCATGGTTTGGGTGGGATGCAGCTTAGCTGGGGTTTGGGTGGGATGCATCTTAGCTAGGGTTTGGGTGGGATGCAGCTTAGCTGGGGTTTGGGTGGGATCCAGGCTTAGCAAGCAGCCAGTCCTGGAACAGGTGATGCTGAGTTATAAAAGCAGTAGCAGTCTCTTTGGGCTCCTGTCCTGGCAGGAGGTTGGCCTGTCCTTGGGACAGCCACGTGCCATGCACAGCTCCTTCCCCCGCCAAATGCACATCTTTCCTCCAGTACAGCAGCAGACAAACGAAATGGAAGAGTCTGGCTTGAATCAGTCTGGAGATACCAGGGTGGGGACTGAGTGTGGAGATGACCTGTGGTAGCAACAGGGATGATGCATCTGCTGTCTGTAGACGTGCAGCTCTGCCTCTTCCAACCTATTTGTGTGTTTAGATCCCTTGGGGGACAAACAGCAACTCCTGTAGATCCCTGCTGATGCCTGAATTACTCAGTGTCTAACACCTATTGACTGCCCGCGGGAGCCAGGCCCCAAACCTGCACCCAGGAAGCTGCAATAACAGTAATGGATGCTGTGCACGGCAGAGGGGAAGAGCAAAGATGTGTGGGAAGCCTCTCCTCAAATTAAATAGACCCTGGATCAGGCCCCAGGCAATCTGAAGACTGTCCAGGGTTTATGATGCACAAATAGCAGAAATCCCTCTGCTAGCACTTTCGTGGCAGGGGAACAATTACTTGGCTTGCCAGAGCCATCGCTCCCGCTTCCTGGCTGTTAACAGCCTTTACTCCTCGGCTGCTGTTTTATGCTCTTGCAATAGGAAGTAAATTGTGATTAACAAGACGTTGTAATTTATGTGCCCAGTAAATCACAACACCAAGCTATTGTGTCAGATTTGTGTCTTTGCTCAGCCCCATTTACAGCTGGCTCCGGAGTCCCCAGGAAGCGGCACCTTCCAGCACATCACTCGGTGAATCAGCAGCTCTGCAGAGGCTGGAGCCGGGATGCTGCCGGCTCCCCAGATCTCGTTTGCTGCTTCATAATGTGCAGACGAACCCATCAGTCCCTGATCTGCTGCGAAGTGTTGTTCACACTTAACTGGAGCACAGAAAGGGTTCAGGGAGCCCTCCTCACAATTTTATTTCAATTCTACAAGCAGGGTTACGTGGATCTGTCATTTGCTAATTGCTCTCTCAAGGTGAGTGTTCATAAGCAAGTATGATGCAGGTGGGACTTTAGGTATCTTCATTTCAAACATTTCTCCCCAGACTCTGTTTTCAGCAGGCTTTGAGGATGCCAGGAATTTCACACACACACACTTTTTCTGATGCTCTGTCAGCTTTGCAGGACTAGTGCTGGGCTGGACAGGTCCTGCTTCACAGCAGAAGTTGGCAGAAGACCTTTCCTGCTACTCATCCTCATCCCTGGCCACACTCAAGGGCTGCTTTTCTCTATGGTTCACCCACAGGAATGGGTCCAACCCTAGAAGTCGAGTCCTGTCGCTGCCAGGACATCCCATTCCGGACCCGCCATGAGAAACAGGGTGTCCTCAGCCACAGCTGTGTCCACTTCATTCCTGCAAGGGCCCTTTGGTGGGAGCAGCACCAGGAACTGCAGCTCTGGCCCCTGCCAGGCTCTGAGTGTGAAGAGAGTGTCCCTTGGGTTGTTTCCACGCTCTGTTATGAAAATTGCTTTCCTTGGCCGTTTGTTTGGCACACCCTTTGTTTAAAGGGGGGAAAGGCACAGGGATATGTGTATGAGCAGTGCTTAAAAAAACAGTCTTCTGAGTTGAACATGGGGACCAGAGGCAGTGCCGCGAGGAGGGGAAATGTTTGCCCTGGTGGCCTTCTCCTCATGCCCAGGATGAGCCTCACGTGTGGTGGGGCATTGAGAGCCTGTGTCTCTCTACACCTTGATAGACTCAAGGGTTGGCTTTAGGATTTTCCTTGGTGTGGTCACCAAGAATCAGGGACAATTAAAAGCTGAGTTTAACTGGTCTTTGCATCAGACTGGATTTTCTGTGTAAGTGCAGGGAACAAGGGGACTGTTTCACCTTCCCCAGATTTGGGCCACGTGGCCCTCAGCACGGCGGGGCGTGGAGGAGGGAGGAATGGTGGGGGAGAGCTGAGAGCCATGCAGGGCACAGTGGCTGGTCCATGCTGCGCAGCCAAGCTGCAGTGGTGAAGGTCTGGGCTGCAGCATCAGGCTGGTGAGGATTTCTTGATAGCTTCATGCTTTGAGTCTTTTCTCAGGTGCTCTTAGGCTGTCCATAGAGGTTAGGGGTGCTGCGGAGAGGGTCTGGAGAAACACAGCCTTGGAGCATGTCATAGAGGATGAGTACCTCCTCCACCAAACCTGCATGCCTGGACCCTGGTCCTTCACTGCCTCAGCATCTCCTCATCCAGCTCTTCCACCTGAGGACCATGTGTTCCTGGGGCCAGCTTTCCCCAGCCCTGCACACCATGCTTTCCCCAGGCTTTTCCAGCACACTGAGGGGCAGCTGCTGGTAGCCCAGGCTCTGCTGGGGGCTCAGCCCCTGCCTTGGGCTGGCTGTCCCAGGCCCTGCAGCTAACCATTTGCTGCCCTGCACCACCCATGGCCAACCATGTGCCAGTCCCAACCTCATCATACCCTAGAGCATCCAAAGGTCAGCTCAGCTGGACCAGGATCTCTATGTGTCCCTAGATGGGCAGACAACAAGGGGTGGATGACAGCCTCCAGACAGCTGGCAGCATGTCCTTAGGAGGCTCCTTCTGCTCCCAGTCTGGGGACGGGACCAGTTTGGAGCCACACACCCTGGTGCTGGCACACCCAGTAGCTGCTGGCTGGCCTGGTCCCTGCTCAGCAGGGTGCTTGAAGCCCAGCTAGACACTGACCCACTTCTGGTGGGACATCACCATCCACCTGTGCATGGCTGAGCCCATTCCAAGACTTGCACACCATGCTGGGGAAGGGGTAGCTGAGAAGCACCAGTTCTGAATGAAGCCAAGTCTACAAGCAACAGAGTGAATTATTGTTTGCTTATGCAGTGTTCCTCACACTTGGTTGCAGCAGCAGACACACAAACCAGCAGTCCAGCCCACCACCCCAAGAAAGCCTGCCAGACACCACCCAGAGCTGTTAGCTCACTGGGAATGGGAATGCCCAAATTCCCCAGCCGTACCAGATGTTTCTTTCTTCCCCAAAGGCTAAGAGTAGGTAGAGAGATAGAGAGCCAGTTTACCTTCAAGGTGGCCCCCAGAGACCTCAGTCCGGTGGAGTGCCGAGCCAGCTTAAGCACCCGGAATATCCTCATGAGCCGAAACACCTGCACGACCTTGCCCAGGTTGCCCAGCTCCGAGTCACTGCCCATGGTCAAGTCTACCAAGAGGGTGAAGTAGAAGGGCAACACTGAGACAATATCAATCAGGTTCAGCGGGTGCTTGAAGAACTTCCTGGGGTTGGGGGAGAGCAGGAGACGGGAAGACACTTCAAAGGTGAACCAGGAGATGCAGAAATACTCCAGCTTGTGCAGGATAGGTTCATCGAGCACGTTGCCATTCTCATCCACCTCCTGGTACTCAGGCATGCTGTGGATGCACATGGTGGCTATGGAAACCAGCACCACACTGATGGACACGAAGCTGAAGAGTTTGCTGGGGATGGAGTATCCAGGGTTCTCCATGGTGAGCCAGAGGCGTTTGCGCACGTTGCCGCAGCGCAGCGTGCTGTAGCGCAGCAGGTCGTGGTTAATGTCAGAAATCTCATCGGGGGACGTGTCCACACTGCTGACCTCGCTCTCCTCATCCCAATTGTGGTGCCGGCTCTCCAGCTTGCGCTCATGGTAACGGTAGCTGCAGCAGGAGTCCAGGAAGAACTCGTTGATGCCCCAGTACTCGATCTCCTGGCAGAAGGAGAAGACGCACAGTTCCTCCATGACGTGCAGCTTCCCTGTCTGGTAGAAGTGGAGCACGTAGAGGAAAAAGCCGGGGTTTCGGTCAAAGTAGAACTCCCTGGCGCTCACGTCGTAGTCATCGCAGAGCTGCAGGATGGACTCCTCCGAGTCACAGGAGAGCAGGCGTCCCAGGCGGGTGTCAGGGAACTTGGAGAGGGCGCTGGAGCTGAGCCGCCTTCTCAGACCCCCCACGTTGATGTTGATAACGTCCTCCTCAAAACTGGGACCCCAGTAATTTAAGGTCTTGTTGACCATGATCAGCAGAGTGGGAGCTGGTTCCACCTGCGGGCGAGACATGGCAGGGCTGCAGGGACACGGGGCTCCCCTCGATCCAGGTGCTCCTGGGTCATGTGGGGCCAGAAGCCCCTTGGGGAGTGAAGAGGGATGTTTGCATGTTGAAAAGCGAGGCCCGGGGAGAGAGGAGGGGAGAGAAACAATTTTAGGAAGTTGTTCTTTGGTGGTATGGAAGGAAAAAAAAAAGGCCAATGATTTTTCCAGGTGAAATGTTTCCTTGTTTTTTTTACTTCTTAAAGTTTCCCCTTTTGCAGGTCACTAACTGCCTAAGGAAGGCAGTTTACTGCACCTCCAGCACCTCATCGATGGGGCTTTTCTTGTTCAAACAGGTTATTATTCACCGAAGAAAGGATTTATCCCCCAAAGGGCGTTCCCTGGGGAAAGAGTAGATATCATCAAATCACACCGCAGTGATTCTGCCAAAGAGCTTTGCAGTCCCACTACCTACGTTGCTAATTAGACCTGGTCAAAAAGTCCTTAGATGGTGCAATCTCCCCAGCAACAAAGGCAGTTTTGCCAAACTCAAAGTGTTTTCACAGAAGGTGTCAGGTTTAAGGAGAATTTCCGTGGAAGAAGTGTCAAAACAATTCCACTGCCTTTGTTTCCCCCTGCGCGTTCTGTCATGTAAAATATTAAGATTATTTTTATAATGTTGAAACGTAACAAAAACATGATTCAGAATCATTGATGTCTGAATTACAAATCTGTACATTGGTAGGGACGTAAAAATCAAAGTATTCATTTCTATTGTGTTTCAGGATTTTAAAAGTTTTGGGGATCTGGGCTTTTCCCTCCAGCAGAAATTCCCTTTTCTAATGAGCAGCAGTTAAAGCCGCTACTAAAGAGAACTGTTCCCACACCTTCAAACTAATTTACCCATCTTGACCAGAAGCTCAGAATAAAAAGGCAAATAAAAAGGTTTGTGATCTTTCTGCATCAGCTTGGAGTCAGACTTCTCCACCTACCCTGTTCATCAAAATGCCTGGGGACATGCAGAGTAACCCTGCACCCACATGGTGCCCCTGCTCCTGGTGCGGTGGTGTTGGGTGTCCTCAGGATGGACTCTGCATTTGCTCTCTTGCTTGAGGAATTTCATTTTTCCCCACTCATTGCTTTGGAAAAATCCCTCTATAAGGCGTGACTTGCTCCTGAGCTCTACTCGCACTTCCAGGGGACCCACACACAGATGCTTTCGCTGCAGCGCCTGCTGAGGCATTCGTGATCTCCAGACTGGCCTGTCTTCCATCCCAAAGGCTTCTCTCCCTGGTTTTCGTCAGCCAGCAGCTTATTAGAAAAACTTCTTCACCTTCTCTATCTTGCATCACCCACTGAAGTTTTCAAACTTTTCCAATAGAGGGACAGATGCTGCAGCCAGGCAGCAGAAGCCAGGGAAAAGGCTGTAGCAGCCCCCAGGGAGATGCCAAGGTGCCCCCAGACCCTGCACAAGGCAGTCCAGCATGAAAGCAGCCGGGGCCAAAGCCAGGTCAGTGGCAAGAGGTGGTATCCCCCCTGTGCAGCAGAGTCCTGGTTCACCTGCAGACCTCATTGCACCTCAGCCCTGCGTTGCTTATCTCATGGGGTTTATGGGGCAAACACTGAAGCAGGGGAAGGGCTCTGCTTGTTTTCCAGTGTCTGAGAAACACGGCATAAAGGGTTTGTCAGACCAGGAGAGACCTGGGGGACACACTTGCATCTAAATCTGGAGGTGAGAGCAGAGCTGGAGAGGAACAGGTACCAGAGGAATGGTTAGAAATAAACCCCAGAGATATGTTTTTAAGATGAGCAGGGCTGTGGGTGCAGCAAATGCCAAATTTGTGTGAAATAGCCTGGCAAAGACATTTGCTAACTTCACTGCTCCTCTGAGCCAGGGCTCCTTAAAGACACAGGCTTTTGAATACAGAGCCAGCTCTTCCCATTACACCATGTCTGGAGGAGGCAACTCGCTTGTGATAAACCTCAGAGCTTAATGGACTCGTTGTCTTGCCTTTCAAAGGGGAGGGAAAAAAAGAGAAGAATCAACTTTTCCCATGTTTAAGAAAAAGCAAGGGAGAAAAAGGGCTGTAAACACTCCTTTCCAGGCACAAATCGGAATTTCTGTGACAGATTAGCTTTTCCAGGGAAGACATCACACAGCCCATCTGTGGGGTGGTGATGACTAATCCAGGTTCCTTCCAGAAGGATGCTCATGCATTCAGGCTATGAACACACACAAAGGGGCTGTGGGGATGGAGCTGTGGGATCCAGCTTATCCCACACCCATCCTCAGCCTTTCTTCTCTCCAGGAGACCAGGCCAAATGTCACCAGAATCAAAGGCGAGGTGGTTTAGGGGCTGGGCTGGGGCATGAGGCCAGGAAGGAGCTGGCTCCCAACTTTCTCACAGCTCAAAAAAAACCTCACGGACCCTGCAAACCTTTGTACCCCACGGAAATTGCTCTCTTCCAGGCAGGAAGCAGGGCAAGGAGAAGGGTTGCAAGCTGTCTAAGATGCTCCATTTTGATGTCTGCTTCCGAATAGAGCAAATTATTTCTGCCCACATATAGCTTTCATCTAGGAATCTAAAGCAGCAATTAATAGTTTTGTAACTCTCTTGCCTACTCATTTCACAACTAACTAAGCTCAGCTTTAGGACAAAACTGGAGTTTGAACTAAGATCTGGTGTGATCTCCGCACTGGATCCTCAAAGCGTGCACCCATCTCCCGGTTGCAAGGGATTCTGCTGGGAAACAGAAGCTGACTTTGAGAAGGTTGGGTGTTTTTTTTATTTTAAAGCACAATGGATAGAGAATACAAATGTAGCTGTCTGGAATAACATGAATTTGCAAAATGTTCCTTTAGTTAATCCAAAATTTCCATGAATGATTGGAAAAATAGAACAGAAAAAGTCCGTCTCTTTTATGATAAATTTTGAAATATATTGTAAGCTCTTTTAAGGAGGCAATCGTCAGAATTACACAAGGCCAGTGTGAGCTGGGTGTTGGGCATTCAAATGAATATATATCTTGTGGAGAAAAAAAAATCTCTGATATATGCATTTATGACAGTAAAAAAAAAATAAAAACATATCAAGCATATCTGTAAGAAATGCTGGAAGAGTTTCCCTTGACAACGTCTTTTTTTTCTTAAAGGCTTTCAAATGGAAGTTATGTATATTTATTCTAACAGGCAGAGGGGACCCGAGCGAGTGGGAAGGAAGATGCTAACAGGCATTCAAGTGAGGATGCAGCAAGTGCAGGGAGTATTGCACACGGGGGCTTTTCCAACCAGGTACAATGGATTTAGATTAACAGTCCAAATAAAAAGCCCTGTACTTACAGCTCAGTGAGGCTTCCCAGCGGGGAGTCGTGTGGCTTGTCTCAAGGGAGCCATTAGAAACACGTAGAGAAGGAGGAAACCCTCATCCTTTGCCTGTAGCCCAGTCCTAAACGCCCTGTCACCCCGGGCTTGCGACCCGGCACGTCCCAGGGGGGCAGGGCTGGTGGCTGCAAACCGCTGGAGAAGTCCTGTGCGGGATTCCCATGGGCTGGGGTAGGGCCGGGGGTCCCTCGCTGGGTACCTGGAGGGAGCAGTGGGGCTGGCTGACCTCCCAGCTCCTGCAGGATGATGTCCTGGGGCAGAGCTGGGAAGATGCCTGCTTTCTGGTCATCCAAAAGTGCCCCTGCGGTGCCTCATCGCCGTTTCTGAGCGTCCCTGTCCCCATCTGCCTGAAGAAGCTCAGGACAGAGCCCTTTACATGGCGGGGAGCGGGGGTTCGCCAGGCGGGCAGGGGGGACTTTGGAAGGGGATTCCCGCTACCGGCTGCTCCCTGCAGGCAGAGCGTGAGCGGCGCTGCACGCTGAGCGGTCACCCAATTGTCCAGGCCCGGGGATGCAGATGATGGAGGGAACTCCCCGCTCGTTTTGGGGTGCAGGAGGCGGGGGAGGGGGGAATTACCAATAGCTCGGCTTTCTACAGCCAGCGGACAGCCCAGCGCCGGCTGCAGATGATGTCCTGCCCTGTGCTAGCCTCCGCTTCCAGATCCCACGCCGTGGGTGCACAGCTCTCGGAGGGGACCCCCGCGTCCTGCCCTGCTCCCTGTGGAGAAGGAGATGCAGCCCCCGGCGGGGGGAAGGCTTCGGGGAGGGGGACTCTCCTACACTCGCCTACGGAGGGACAAGGAGGGTTATCTCTTGGCCCCGGGTCCCAGCAGCATCCCGGGAGGTGAGTGCTGGCACGGCGGCTCCCTGCTTATCTCGGGATGTCGGTGTCTCGCTTCCGTACTCATCCCGGTGTGCCCCATCCCTCCTCACCCCCGCATGCCGCTGCTCCGGTTACCCTCTCACCCCGGGATGCCGGTGCCCCAGGTGCCTGCCGCGCCACAGGGTTGCCGATCCCTGCAATGCCCAGGGATGCTGGTAACCCGGCTTCCCGGGATTCCGGTACCCTGGTCCCTGCTGTTCCCTGGGTTGCCGATCTCACGGTCCTCGCCGCGACCCGAGATGCCGGTGCCCTGGGTCCCCGGGACGCCGGTGCCTTCAGAACGTCGGGTGNCGCGGCTGCACGGTCTCCCCGGGCCTTCCGGGACAGCCTCCGAGCTCCGCGTCGGGAAGAGGGCTGGGGATGCCCGAGGATGCCCGGGGAATGCCCGGGAGATGGCCTACCCCGTTCCCCGGGGAAGCGCTCCTGGACCACAAAATATGGGACCCACTTTTGACAAAACCGGCTGGAGGGTCAGTACGGCTCCAGTGCGAGGCAGGTGATTTCCCCTGCAAAGGCAGTGCCGGAGTTGACAGTAGGACGGGGAAACCTGGGCCGGGTGTGGGTGCACCTGTCCCGCTCGCCTTACCTGCTGGAAGTGCCCTCAGTAGCTGGAGAGGCCACAGGCTGGCTGGTGGGAGACACGGTGCGGGTACGGGTCTCGTCCGGCTCTGGCCTACCCCAGCTGTTTGCAAAGCCACCCCAGGGGAAGTGTTGCCCTTGGGGGGGGCTGAGCCCCTGGGGGTATGTGGGGTGCAGGTTACCGTCCTGTGCCGCAGGTGTTCAGGCCGAGCAGCTCCTCAGCAGCGGTGCCACCCTGCACCAGGCAGACAATGTTCCTCTGCCCTCGAAGTCACCCTCCATGTGATCCAGCTCCATCTTCTTTCTTGGGATGGGAGGTGTGTAAGGCACAGGGGCAGCTCCAAGGGAAGATCTTCCCTGGCTTGCTGAGCTCTCTGTTGTCTCTTTAAAGACTCATTGGGAGGTGGGTGAAGGTAGCGAGTCCTGGGCATGGCACATGCTGGGTTTCAGGCCACTGCCACCCAGGGCCAACTCCACAGGGCCCGGGGACTGCTGCAAACACACTGGCTCTTCCAGAAATTAGTTGCTGGAGCAGAGAGATTGGAAAGAGTGGATGGAAGACCTTGCCAGAGTGATGGCCAGGGCTGCATGTCCACACCACGATGGCTCATTGCTCCGGCAGCCGGCACAGAGCTGCTGTGTCAGACAGGCAGCTCTCATGGGGCAAGACTTCACATCATCCTCCGCATCGGATCCCTTGGCTTCCTGATTCCAGCCCAAAGGGCTGCAGCCTGCGAGCACTCACCCTTCTCTGGGCTCGCACGCAGGCGTCTGAGAGCTCTTTTTCGTGGTGAGCATCCTTCTCCCTGCCCGCCTGCCAGCTTTCTGCGGCCGTGTGTGCTGCCAGCCCCAGCGCTCGCTGCTGCGGGGCCATCAGCGTGTTGCCATGTGTGTGATGTGTCAGACTGTGTGTGCCGTGTGCTTGTTTACATGAGAGAGAGGCAGCAGAGGGAGGGGGAAGGGATGACTTTGAGGAAGGCCTCAGGAAAAAAAAAAAAAACAACTGAGGGAAATTCCTCTGTTCTGTGATATGAAGCAAAAAGCATTTATTTTTTATGGCAATTAGGGATGGCTGAGCATCCCTGGAAGCTGCGAGATAAACATGCCCAGCTTTGTCTGCTCCAGGCACTCACAAGCCTATCGGGTGTTAAACCCCAAGCAGGGTGCAGCCCATGGGGTGGAGGAGGGCAGGCTCCTGCATGGGGTTTTCTCTGCCTGTCACTGACATACAGTGATCAGGGTGAATTTTCTTTTCCCTTCTAAAAATATTTCTCAGCCAGCCATTTTTCCAGGAAGGAGCTGCGCTCATGCTGCAAGGGCACCCACATGTCCAGCACATTATCTCTGCACCAGAATCTCGTTTATGCGCCACCACAGAGCAAACCTGAGCCCTTTCCCCCCAAGAAAACAACTCTTCCAGCACCAGGAGGTTTGCTGAGTGTCCCCTGGGCTGTGCAGAGGAGCTGAAGTATGAGTGGGAAGCAAAGCAGGGAGCAGCCAGGGTCCAGGCTGGAGGGATCACCCTGGGAAGGAGCTGGGGAGACATGGAGGGGAGACATCGCCATGTTTCCTGCTGCAGCTCAAAGCTCTGTCTAGAAGTAGTTGCAGGAGAGCCACTTTCCAGGCTGCACAGGCCCTGTGTAGGCTTGTGCTGGCATCACAGCCTCCTTCAGAAGGGATTTGGCTGCAGCATCAATGGTACCTGAGGTGAATTTTCCCTTTGCTGCACAAACTCAGATGTGAAAGGCCTCACTCTCCCATTAGCCGACCAGCGCTTGTTGGCCTGACACCAGGAAGCCATGGCAGGAAAGGGAGATTCCCATTTTGAGGCTCTTTCCCAGCAAATTGAGGTGTAAGGGCCCTTATTCTGCTCCGCCGGGTTTGCAGCCGCGCCGAGAGGGTGCAGCTCCGCGTGGCGCAGGCCAGCCCCGCGCCCGCACCGCCACTCCTGAGCTAACCAGCAGTGATGGGAAGACGGGGAAATCAGAAAATCAGGTCAGCTGGAAATGCCTCGCCATCCCTTCCTTTCGTGTCACCCCCCGTCTCCCTCTCTTGGGGAATGCAGGTCTCCTCCCACCGAAGCCCTGGGGGGGATTTTGTCGATAACCACACAGCAAATCCTCCACATAGAGACAGGGGGCGAAAGCGCTTCCCGTGGTCTCTTCTGCAGTCTGGAAACAAATCGCAAAGGCAGGGTGAGTCTGAAGCCAGCAGCCATTTCAGTACTGCAGTGAGTCATCCCGAAAGGCGCTCAGCTTGTGGCAGCTCCCTTCCTTTCTTCTTTCTGGCTTTTTTTTTTTTTTTTTAATAGCTGATGTAGCAATAAATTAAAAAATCAGGGGAAATATATATGAATATAGCATGTCTGCAGAGCTCCTTTAATTAAAAGAAAAATCTTCAAGCGCTTTGCAGCCCCTTGGACATCCGCTGTGAAAGGCGGGAGCTGCTGGGTACCGGCCACGTGGGAGGGTGGGATGGAGCGGGGCGAGCACAGGGGGATCCGGGGAGCCAGCTGCCAACGGGGGCTGGTTAACGACGGCGACACGAACACAAAGCATTTCACAAATAGTCCTTTCTGGAGGGAAAGAGCTAAATTAGGGCAGACTCAAAAGCCTGCTCTTGCGTTTCTCGGTGGCAAAGACATTTGGGCTTTCCTTAATACTCTTTTTTTCCTGGTGGTTTCTTTGCTTGCTGGTGTGTTTCTGTCCCCCCTCCTCCTCTCTCATGAGCTCTGGGAGGGGGTTGCTCTGGTTGGAGTGGTTTGGGCTTCTCCTTCCTGTGCTATCAGCTGTCCCCATTCCTATGCTACTGGCTTGGCTCTCCCTGGATCCAGCCCACTGGGTGTTGAGGCAAAGCTGAACAGTGATGGCAGCACCCTCCAAGAAGGAGGAGGAGAGTGGGGACCACCAGCTTTGGGCATCCCATCATCCCACAACCTCCATCTTCCTCCCAGAGCTGCAGGGTGTCTGTAGGTGCTGCTGGCAGGGGGACATCAGCCTGTTCCATGATGGAAGTTATTTAATCAACCTCCTTCAGAATGTGGAGTCCTTTGATGCACCCGCAGCGTCTTGCCCCTCTAAAGTAAGGTGACTGCAGTGGGCACAGGACAAACTCTTGGTGTATTGCTTGGCTACAGCCCACAGCTCTGACAGCCTGAAACGTTTTTGGCTTGAAGTTTTACTGAGCCCACTGGGTGACTAAACCAGGAAAGATTAATGAACATTCACTGAACTTGCTGGAGACCTGGGCTTGCGGTTGAGCTCCGAAGCTGTAACAAGAAACATGTGAGAATGTGGAGAGTTATAATGCAGCGGTGACCGTTTTTTATATAGATGGGGAACCTCTGGAGAGGGAGCAGAAAAATGCTGCAGGGTAAGGTCAGGCATTTCGGAGCAATGATTTACTATGTGGAGGGCTTCCCCGTGCCCTGAGGACATGCATTGCCTCCATCTTATAGCAAGTTGCAATCTCCCACATGGTGCACAGAGCTCTGTCTCTACCCGAGGTTGCTTCACTACCTTCCAACGCCCAGGGTTGGACGATCTCCAAACCCGAATTTAACAAAGACAAGGGCCATTCCCAGACTCATCATTAACCTGCTGGAGAATCTCAGGCCAGACATCTCTCTCCAGACCATTCCCAGCAGAGCTGGGAGCTGCCACTGGCAGAGATGCCTGCAGAAGGGCAAGCAGCAAGGTGTTGGAGGAGAAGTTGACAGTGAGGGCTTGGTCTGTTCCCTGCCACCAGGCTTTGGTGCCAGAGTCAGCCCAGGCACACTTCATGTACCTGTACAGACAAAGCCACAGCTACCAACCATTCTACCCCGGCTTGCAGGAGCAGCACAGGCTCACTGCTTGCTTTCTCTGCCAGCAGAGAAACAGGTGAAGGTGGAAGTACAAATTTCCTCGTAATTAAATCTTACAATATTGCAGGTCAAATCACACAAGTAACAGAGAGTGCGGCCAACCCTCTGAGTCTCTGCAGGCTGGTCCAGTGCAGACACTTGCCCTGCTCTTTGCTGTTGATAGCTGTGCACAGGCATGGCCACGGAGGGAGCTTGTGGTGGCCTCTGACCCACTCTGGGCACGACGGGGCTGGATGGAGCAGGGCAGTCTATGCCCTGTCCCTGTGCAGCCCTGGATATGGCACTGCCTTATAAATTAATAGTTAGTGATGATACGAAGAGACAAGCTGAAAATCAGTCTCTCTGTGCAATCAAGGGATCGAGATAAAGGGAGGTGCTGTTTCCCTGAGACAACTGAACCCACAGAAACTTTTGTCCCTTGGCAAGCACAGATGAGGGGCTGGCATCAGCAGGAGCAGGGGCAGCAAACCTGCCCTTGGGCTCTGCTTCTCCCCAGAGCTGGGGACAGCGCTGGGTTTGGGTCCCTGCAGTCCCTGCCTGGCTGTGATGACACAACTAGAAATGTCAAGCCCAAATTATAAATTGCTGATGAATTGTCACTATTATTATTTTGCAGGTGGAAGTGCCCTAGAGGTTTGAGGCTCTTGATAAGAGCCTGGTTCCCATTGCAGCTCTGCCTCTGTGCAGGCAGCGGGGTTAAGTGCAGAAGCAATTACAGACGAAGGTTAATGGGGCATGGGCTGAGGGGAAGAGGCTCGCCCATCTCTGCAAGGATGCTGTCTTTTGGGCTCCCTGCGAGGAGGGTTTGGCAGTGCTGGAGGTGGTGAGAGGGGCTTCAACGACAGAGGGTCCTAAGGTCTTGAGGCTGTGAAGGGTGCTGGGGAACTTGCTGGCTTCCTCAGCTCCTTGGCCTCCTCCTCTTTCATATATAGTTCTGGATTTGCCTTTTTAGGTAGATTCAGGTACCGAGAGAGGATACATCTACCTTCTTTCCAAAGTCTTGGAGCAGTGGAAGCAGCATTTTTGTCCCAAGAAATTACCCGTTGGTGAACAGCCCATGCTGCGGTGCAGAGTGGCAACCAGATAGAAGCCCTGTTTGCCTGGGCCCAGGATGGAGCCTCCTGATGACATTTCAGAAAAACATTTTTCTGTTTTTAGTGGCCACAGTGCACAGAACCAGGAAGTCAGTACCTGAGTTCCGAGCAGTAGCCCAGCTCCGTGCTGGGGACTGGGGCTAATGTGAAAAGCAGTCGTGCATCTCGGCAGATGCTTGGAGCAGCAGCAGCCTGCCCTGGGCTCATTAACAGGATCGACTCGCAGGAGCTCTTGAAGCAGAAAGGTATTTGGGCAAGGACCCACCGCCTGCTTTTGGTCTCTGCTTGTTGAGGCTCCAGTCGTGTTGGGACCAGAGTGTTTCACTGTTTTGCAACGTATCTCTGATTTGTGCCTTGAAGGGCCAAACCTCGCCATTTGCCTGCCTGCGCGAGAACACAACACAGCGATGCTGTGCTGCTTCTGCCCATCTCCCCCTGATTAACGTGAAACTCAGCTTCATGAATCATTCATGAAGCTTTATTTAGTATAATGATTTCTGACATCCAGTGCCTGGGAATAGCATTTTGGGACAGACCGTTTGCGACCAGCGAACTCCAGAAATAATGAGCTGACGTTTATCCCATCTGAACCGGGAACATGCAGAAGGGGAGGCAGTGGGGCGAAGCAGCGGGGCCCCCTTCGCAGGGAATCACAGGTTGCTCTCTAATTAGCCAAATGTGTAAAAGCTAAATATTGACATAGCTTTGCGGTTCCCTGTGTCTTGCAATCACATTGCATGTTATTAACCTACATAGTTGTCGGGGAAAGGAGCATCTGTGTGTGTCTTGGCACAGGCAGGGCTGAAGGAATTCCCCTGTGTGATGCTGCTGGTACTAATGGAGAGACAGTGCCAGGACCTAAAGGAGCTGGGAAATGGCTTTCCCACCACAGCTGGAGCTGGGGAGTGGCAGGAGCTTGTCTTGGCTGCCCTAAAGCATAAATAGCCCACCCTCCTCTTCTATAGCTTTTTGCTACGGGGAGGAACTGGTTTCAGCTGGGAGGGTCCCTCTGCATGTGAGTAGCCCCATTAGGGAGGGAATGTGCCGGTGAATTTGGGGAGTGATGGTGAGTTTATGAACCTGACCTTGCTGAATTCTGTGTGTGGGCTGTGAGTTGGGATCTGAGCTGCAGTTTGGTGCATGGCTGTTACAGGGCAGGTGCCTATCGGAGGTGCTCTGCTCACTGCTGGTTCTTTGCTCTCTGCAAACTGCTGTGTGTGAGCCTTAAGTGCTTTGTCAGCCTTTGCCAGAGCTGTTATTTGTGTAACCTCTCAGCTGCCTGGCTGAGGGACTGCAGGTCTGGCCTTGGAGCTGAGACCTGGGGCTGCAGAGAGAGCATGGAAGGGGAGCCTGGCAGCTCCAGCCCTGCCTGCACTGCTGCCCAGCCTCCTGCTGAGCTCTCTCTCACACATGCCTTCGTGCAGCATGGCTTACCGCAGAGGAGAGAGGTTTCTATCTCCTGTGCTGTCTTTCTGCATGGGGACGAGGGATTGCTGGCATGCAGGGATCTCCCCAGCTACACGGTGCTGCCAGCGTCTCATTTTTTTTTTGCCTTCTGTTCTTTTTGGCTCCCCGACTCAGGGAAGTCCTGCCAGCATCTAACAAGCTTCCTAGGTGTGTAACTTTGTGTGGCTGCAGCAGAGAGCAGCCTGGCGAGGATTCCTGGTGGGATGAAGAAGGGAAGTGGAGCCAAGCAAGCCATGGCAGCTCTGCTGCCTCTCAGCATCATGGGGCACACAGAGCTGTTTCTATACCAGATTGAAAGGCTTTGTCAGAAGCAGCTTGTGAGGTTTGGCAGCGCTTTAGCCAGGAGAGAACTCACAGGGGGCTGCTCTGGCATCCCTGAGACCACAGTCTCATCCCCTGCCAGACCCTGCTTCTCTGGGGCTTCTCAGCACATGGGGGTCTGGGTGCAGTGTGTAGCAGGGTGGGTGTGCTGGAGCCAGACAGAAGAGACAGTGGAAGACCCCAGCTGTCTCAAAGGCTTCTGCAGCCTCCCTCCACCGTGCCAGCCTGAGATCTGATTCTCCCTCTGCCATCCCACTACAGCGGGAGCTGGTGCTGTGCATCTCCCCTCACTGTGTTTGGGGAGGGTGGGAGGGCACCAGGAAGGGTTAATGGTGCATCCTGGCCAGACAAGACTCTCAAAAAGGCATCCCTGTGCCTTCAGAGAGAAGATGCTGGAGGACATCAGCTGATGTGAGACAGCTGTGGCCCTGACTACCCTCTCCCTGCTGCTGGAGGATGAGTCGGTCCAGGTGAGGAGCTGGGTTTGTATAAATCATGGCACAGAAGAAAGCACAGAGTGAAGTCATACATCTGTTGACCTTCAGCAGTGTGAGGCTGGTTTATTTTTCTGCAGAGATGTGTATATATTTGTTTTATGGTGGGGACCAGAACAGTACTTACTCCTTTTCCCACCTGAAATACTGCTGCTCCTCTACAGAGGAGACGAGAGCTGTGTGTAGCCCCCAACCATGGGCAGAGCTTCTGCTGGGTGGATCTGCCCAGCCCAGGGATTTTCCTCCTCTGGATTTGATGTGATAGCTGCATCTTGCTGGGACTATAGCTTCCCACTCCGGGGCCAGGCTAGTTAAATAACTCTTTTCAAAGGTTTTCAAAGCTGTAGTAATTCTTATTAGCTGGTTTGAATCATCTCTTGAAAAGGTCTCACATCACTCGAGCATCAAACTGTTCTGTATTCAAACCCCGATCACCCAGTCTCCTGAGTCAGAGCACGAAATATGCAGGGAGAACGCTCCAAGAAAATATTAAAAAGATGTTCAAGTGCATAAGGGGTGTGCTGTGCGTGAGATCATACTTCTCCATCCTCTGCCCTGTCTCTGTCTCAGAGTGGACCAAAGTGCATTTCAGCATGGAGCAAGGCTGCATCCTTGATACCGATTGCTCCCTGGGGAGCATCTCTGCATCCCATTCACTAGGATGTCAGGGAGTGTTGGATGTTTCCTTTGGGATTCCTCCAAGAGTGACTGGCCCCAGACTCCCTCTTTTGAGGGAAGATGGAGTAAGCCAGACCTGCCACATGCAGAAGGAGCTGAACGTCTCCCTGTCCCACAGCGGTGCTGCTGCTGTGACATGTCATGATAGATATTTCTAACCCAAAGCTGGGTCCTTGAGTGCAGCCTTAGCCTATGTTTCCAGCACCAGATCTGGTAGGCTTGTCCCAGGAGAAGGTCCTACAGCAGTGAGTCTTGAGCTGTGGTAAGGCCCCAGGCAGAGAAAATGAACCTCTCTGTCTCCAGGCTGCAATAGCCCTGGGGAAGCAAATGATACAGGGAAGAACCAACATGGAAACATCACCTCTGGTGCAGGACTTGCTGCTTTCCTGCTGTCTTGTTGGCATATACCTAGGACACAGAGGGCAATTCCCTTCCTCCTTAGAGACCTGGATTCAAAGGATTTTCAATCAAAGCACACTGCCAGGAGCTTACCACAATTGATGATCCCTTCTTGTGCATGTTTTGGTGCATTGCTCAGCTCCTCTCAGGTGGGTACTGGCTGCATGAGGCGTACAGATGAATCTAATCCATGGTGATGGGAGCTCCCCAGTACAGCCATGGTGGTGAGCTGGGTGTTGCTGGAAATGTTGTGCATGGTGATAGAGATCTGTGCTTGGGGAGGGGAGAGCAGAGGATTTGTTGATGCATCTGCAGGTGGATGCACACAGTGGGTGCATTGCCTCAGGGATTCCTCACTAGCAGTGCTCCCAAACAGAATGCTCAGGAGGAGGCAGACCAGATGTCCCTGTAGCATCCTCTGGCCCCAAAGCCATCTCCTGCCAGCCTAGGCCAGCAGCTGGGTGACAGTGATGACATGGGCAAAGCTGCCTCTGTCTCAGAGCCGGAAAAGGGACCTCTCCAGGTCTTCACGTGGAGGTTGGGATGCCCCAGGCAGCAGTTTTGGGAAGGATAAACCGCCCTGGGCTGCTACCTTGCCCGTGTCTCTGCAGAGGAGCTGCTGCACTGGGCACAGCAGCCATCGGGCTGTGCAGGGCTGCAAGTGCTGCCAGCAGAGAGGCATCCCATGCCTGGAGCTCTGTGTTTAATCAAACCAATTAGCAATTTAATCTTGTTAACAAACCAAGATAATTGCAGCGTTATCAAATTAGCCAGCTGTATGGAAATGCCTGCTTAATAGCTGATAATAGCTGGTCCTACTGGAGGGGGGAGGGCTGTGATCTGTGACTAATGACCGGCAGGAGGTGGAATCAGGCTTCTTGGTCCTTGGTCATCGCACCAGCCCCGGCTGCCTCTGTGTGGGGAAGACTAGGGGAGCACTGGGGCTCTGCCCTTGTCATCCCATGGTTTGTGTGTCTCAGTGCTTCCCACCCAGGGGGGTGGGCTCGTGTAACAGTGGCAGAGATATTTTTTTCCCCCGGTAGGACACTGCACTGGTCAGAAGCAATGTCTGATCTTACACTAAATTTGGCTGATGAGCTCCCAGCCCTCGTTCTGCCTGTCCGTGCCAGATCACCTTGTGTTTCCAGCCTCCCTTGGCACCGCTCAAGTTATCTCTGCCCTCCCTTGGCTGCGCTAAGCATTGAAGTGGTCTTTCACCACAGGACTGCTTTCTGCTCAGTTACTGACTAATTTGTAAGTCTTCAGCTCCCTCCTTCCAGTTCCTCCTTAGAGGTGACCGTGGAAGGACTTGATCCAGCAGATGTTCTCCCCAGCCTTGGCCAGGGAGCTTCCAGCGTCTGCCTTGGGCCATGTGAGATGTCGATGCTGCAGCCAGAGGTTTCATCCTGCTTTATTTGTGGGTGGTTTAAATATCTGCCCAGTTCCTGCTGCTCTCCAGGTTGCTCGGCTTGTGCCTGGCAGTGAGGATCATTAGCTCAGCCCTCACGCAGCAGCAGCTCCCACAGCAGGCGCCCTTCAGAACGCTCCTCCTGGGCAGGAAGGCATGAGAAGCTGGGAGCTGAGCTGTTTATAGGGTCTGCCTACAGGTCGAAGGACACACAGGCAAAGTGTCTCTTCCCAGCCTGCCATTCACCTAAATGTTCCTTTCCCCTGTTGTCCACCACTCACTCCTTTTCCTCTCTGTCCTCTCTACTGTATGCAGAGCAGGCTCCTCTTCCAGTCTGGGCTGGGCTTGCTTGTTGAGATGGGTCATGCAAGCCTGACTTCAGCTGTGGGGCTAGGCAGCGGCTGGTGGGCACTGTTTGCTGGGTGAGGGTGATGGTGGCAATGCCTGGCTCTGCTATTGCACTGGGCAGATGCTGAGCAGGTCCCTCAGGCTGCACACACTCTTTCCTGCTGATGTTTCTCAGCATTTCCTGAATTTCTGGCCCCAGCACTCAGCTATCCAAAAATGACAAGAACCCCTTCAAGCTGTATTTTTGTGCCCTGACTTGAGGCTTTCTTGGGCAATTTTCTTCAGCTGAATCTTCCCCACCAGCTCAGGTTCAGTGGAGGGCTTAGCATCACTTGGGGCTTGGGTCTGTGCAACCGCCCTCCTCTACCCTGCAGATATGCCCCTGTGAGGTACCCACAGGAAGGCTCTGCCTCCTTCATCCTCACAGGCAGGTGGGGCCAGTCCCCTGCCACAGCCCTGTCCAGCTTGGGGTGTGCCTCAGGGGACATGCTGCTCTCCAGGGCCCCTCACAGCCTGCCAGGAGAGTCCTCTAAAAGCATCCCATCATGTTTCACTCCAGCCCATTCCCTTCATCCTCTCCTGCCAGTGTTTATAGCCCTCTGGATGAATTTACTCCCCCAGGTTGGCCCCTAACCACACCGCAGGTGCACAGCTCAATTGTCTTCATCCTGTTCCCCAGGCAGAAACTTAGGTGAAAGCAGCAGTGGGAGCCTGTGCCAGGATGGGTCTGGAAAGAGGCAGGAGGAGGTGGGGAAAGGAGTTAGACATCATGAGTATCGCTGAGACAAGCTCTTTTATTTGTTAGAACAGCAGTGGGGAAGCGGGTGAGGAGGTGGCACTAGCACCATGTGGCAGCTATTAGCACGGGGTCCTGGAGCTGAGGTGGTCTCTGACCGTGGGCTGGTGGCTGTCTCTGTCCTCCTGGGAGCTGGTTTTGGACAGGACAAGCTTTAGTAGAAGCGTGCGCAGCTGGCTGGTGCCAGGGTGGCACAGGGATGCTCAGAATGCCCCTTGATCTGTCCTGGGAGCAGGAGCTCACACTGTGGAAAGGGAGAGAAAGCAACAGGTTGGGTCTGGTGCTCAGATTAACCCCAGCCCACAAGTTTGGCCATCAATCACCCCACCAGCCTGACAGCGGGTGGAGGAATCTGGCAGCTGGACACAGCTTTCTGCCCAGAACCAGTCCCCATATCCCCACTCTGCTACCCAGAGAGGTGAGCGCAGGAGAGGGGGGCTCCAAAGACCCTACCGTAGGTGACGGGTATGGCAGGTGGGCGCGAAATGCATTTCCTCCCACAGAAAGTCTGGCAGCACTTCTTGGTCCGTGGACACCCACGGTCACTGTAGCACCTGTTGGGCGGGTTGAGCATGGCGCAGGTGATGTGAACGGGCGGGCAGGACCAGGCGCTGCCTGCAAGAGGAGGGAGGTGGTTGCTCCAGGCTGCCAGCAGCAGAAGGGCCCTGGGGAGACGGCCTCCAGCAAAGGCCCCATCCTAGAGGATCTCTGCAAGCACAGCTCCCTCTGAGCCCCTGTGCATTTCCTCCCTGTACCTTCCCCTCGGACATCTCATACCTGTTGGCAGGTCTGTCCAGAGGATGAGCATCCCCACCAAGAGGAGGGCGGCCACCGACTTCATGCTGCTGTGTCCCCAAGAAGTGTGAGCCTGATGAGCTGGAGGACGCTGATGTTTAAATCTTCAGGCGGTATGGGTGTGGGGAATGGGGCTGGACACACACCAATGTTTGCCCTTGTTTCCTCTGCTGTTGCGTTGTGTTTTCTGGAAGTCTTTTACACAAGATACAAACAGGATTGTTCAATCGCTCAAAAAGAAGTTCTTTCATTGCACAACTGTCCGCTGCAGCCACACCTGGGGCAGAGAGACAAGCCAAGGGGAGATGGTCCAGGGCATCATCCTCCAAGCAGGCTGGAGGTGGTGGAGCTACTTTCTCCTGAGCAGATACGCTTCTCCAGGAGGCATTATCATGGTGACCACGCTGTGTTCCCTCCTAGGGGTCCATTATGTGGGTTTCCCTCTGTACCTTGCTTCCACGTGGACCTGCAAACCAAACCTTACAGCATGATCTGTATCAATGTGAGGCTGCCTGGGCCTCCCCAGTGATGATCTTTTGAGGTTCTCCCAGAGAAAACTTCCCCTGCTCCAAACCCTCCTGGCTCCTGCCACACTGGTGGCATGTGCCAGTGTGGGGAAAGCAGCTCTGACTTAGCCAAGGGTGAGCCTTCCCCAAGCTCTGTTAGGGCGTCACCTGAACCCCAGCCACATCTCTGGGTGGTCACTGTCATGTACAAAGCAGGTTGGTGCTGGAAGAACTGGCTGGCCTCACTGGGGTAGGAGCATTAGCTCCACACAGCCCTGTCACCAGCCCAACATCCTTGGCATGACTGACCCCTAACTCTTGATAGCTCTAGAGATAAGGAGTTACAGTGTTTGCTTAGAGGGCAAAGATCTCACCAGCCTTCAGGCTTCTAGCTCTCTCACAAGGAGATTGTGCCCCTGCTCTGGGCAAAGATGATTTCTTTAAGTGCTCTTGGGCAATGGGAAATTGCTCCATTTCCCACCAATGGGTCAACATCCCCGTTGCCTTGTGTAACAGGTTCCTGGAGCCTTTCCTTGGGATTTCTGAGGCTGGTGGGAACTGAAGCTGTGTTGGAAACCGGTGCTGGGAAGGCCCCGGGAGGGGAAGGCATCTGCCAGCCAAACATCCTGCGCTTCTGTAAAGGCCAGGCTGGGGCAGCCCCTAATTTCACAACTGGGCAGGGCAAGGTGCTCCTTGCAAAAGTCCAGGCATTGCCCCTACGTGCTCTGTGCAGTCCCTGAGCCCCTCACCATTGCTCTGCCCCAGCCCTGGCCTCTCACTTTCCATCCAGGGCATGGTGGGCATCTCACTGTGCCCTTTCCTGCTCACGCTTCCCTTTTCATGACTCGATGTGTCACATTCAGTGGACCTTGTTTTACTGGTTATCTGTTAATTATTGTCCAGTTCCCTTAATGATTCTGTGGCTGCATTTAACTCTTTGTAAAGTCATCTATTAAATACTAGCAAAGTATTTGGCCAACCCAAACAGACTTTCTGGGCTGTGCACCAATAATTTATCACTTTTAATGAGAAATACAAGCATTGGATTATTTTTTTAAGCAATCGCTTGGTGTTCAGCTGCTGCTGGGGCTGGAGAGGGCAGCATTGGTGCCAGAATCTGGTCAAAGTGGTGCTTGGGGCTACACCTCCAAGAGAGGAGAAAACACTAAGGAGCAAGACTTGGATTCAGCTGCAGAGCAGCTAAGGGGCAAGAAATCCATCTGAAGGACTTTTGATAGTGCTTTATCCATAGCAAGTCCATAGCGGAAAAGTCTAAAATCTGCTACTGTTGCAAATTCCAACAGAATAGCCCAAACCATGGCATTCCTGTGCACAGGACCACCTGCAGTCCCCACATTGCACTCCACCCCACAGTGCCGCACAGTCTCCATCTCACATTGCTTGTATTCTCCCCGGTAAGAAGGACTTTGTGAGCCTCCTCCACAGGTAGCAAGGCATGAGCTGTGCAATGCTGAGGGTGGTGCTGTATGTTCCCAGTCAGGCCAGGGTTCTCCAGTTTGTGAGGGACGGCAAGAAGGGAGGCCAGCAGCCCCTGGACCCCTGTCTCAGGACTTGGCTGTGGCCAAGCCCCAGCCTTAGCAGGGTGCTCAGAGAACCTGATGGACACCTTCTGCCCTACCAAGCAACCCTTGTTCCCTACCAGGCGATGCAATGCTTTAATGCTTTCATTCCATCCATCCATCCATCCATCCATCCATCCCCAACCGAGTCCATCCCCTCGGGGTGCCCGGAAGGAGGTGCCCCCAGCCCAGCGCACCCTCATTAGTGCTGGTGTCTGGTGCCATCTAGTGAAAAGCCATTACTGAGACTTTGCAGCCCTACGCAGACACAGCTCTGCTTCCAGATGCGATCCCACAGCCCGTCCTGTTCCTTCCCCTAAAATCCCACCTCATCTGATGCCCAGCTCCTGCTGCTCTTCCACAGACCTCCCACCTCCCCTCTCCCTCCTCCCCACCGGTGCTTTGCCATCCCTGAGGCCACACTGTGCAGCCAGCCGAGCTCTGCTTTGTCTACAATTTCCCTCAATATTTGCCAAAATTAAAATGGGCCAACTGAGGCTTAATCATGCCCCCAGGGCGTGCCATTATCTGCTCTAATCAAGCCTATTACTAAATTCCAAACTCAGCTAATTACTTCCTTTCTTCTCCCCTTCCTCCTTTTTTTTTTTGTTTTGGTCTTTTTCCTTACAGTTACTGTGCATTTTTAGGGTGCTGCATGCAAAGCAGCGAAATCCCAGCCCACAGTTTATCTAGGGCTGAGAGAAGGGCCATGGGGCGGCCAGAGCTAATCAGCAGTGCTTCATTTGCCAGCCCAGCAAACAGATATAATGAGGCTACAAAATCCCCAGTTCATGCCAAGCAGGACAAGAGCCCTGCTCACAAGCCATCAACCCCCATCTGCTGAACTGGGGAGCCACTGCTTTCCATTGCATGTGGAGAAAGCCATTCCTCACCTTGTAAAGCAAATACCTGAACACTTCCTAGCTCCTCTCCCCGAAGCAGTCCCAGCAAGCCTACACCCCAGCCCAGGATCCGCTTCACGCTCCTGCTCCTCGGCTCCAAATCCCAGCCTCAAGCACACAAAACCTCAATGCATCCCAGCTTCAACCCCCTAAGACATGAGTCCCACAGAACAAACTGTCCCTGGAAGAGGGACCAGCAGGACACGTCCTCCAGCCACCTCTGAAAGTGCCTGCTGGGAATATTCAGGCTCTGAAAAGCAAATCGGCCAGGATGGGTGCTGAGGCCAATAACAGCCTCGCTGGGGAGAAGGAGCTGTGCCGAAGCAGAGGGGAGCCCAGGGCTGTAACCCTCGTCCTCTTCCCACCAGCACTCTGCACAGCCCCATGAAGCCCCAGGCACACAAATCCCTCCAGCACAAACCACTAGTTCAGAAGCAACTGCTCCTCTCAGTGCTGCTTTGCTCTCACCTCCTGGGTATGGGACCAGCAAGCAAGGTGGGTACGTGAAGGACTCCTCCAAAAAGGTGTCATTGCCCCCATCAAGCAGTCTCTGCCTTCAGGCAAGGGAAAGGACTAAGCGGGGACATCGATAAATGTCCCTGCACCACTGAACTAAAGCAGGTGCTGAGCCCCCCGCCCCGCGCTCCAAAGCACATGCTCCAACGCAAACACTGGGAGTGGTGACACAGTGACGGTGCCACGCTGAGGCTGGGTCTGCAGCATCCCAGGGTGCCCTCAGAGCTCAAATTTTCCCAAAGGATTTTTGGAGCCCTCTGCAAAAGGCAGAGTGTGCCTGTGTGGCTCTGCAGCCCAGCCAGAAGGAGAGGGACACGTCATACAAATCTTCAGGGTGTTTATTGACAGGATAGAAATTTCTCTATATAAAAGAAGTGTTTAAAAATAGGACTATCCTGCTCTCAAAATGAAATATATATATATATATACACACAGATAGATATTTATAGAAAGAATTATTACCATTTTGCTATACGATAAAGAAACCAAACAAGATAATGACCGACTTCCAAAACAATTCTACCAAAATGGGGGGCGAGGGGATCAGCCAATTCCTGCCGCCCACTTTCCCAGGGGTGCACACCCGGGCACCCTGCTGGGAGCCGGCCGGGCAGGACGCAGCCCTGTGCACCGCCCGCAGCACCCGGCTCTGCTTGCCCCACCGCTTGGCAGCAGATGCTGAGACATCACAGGCTCTCATGGTGCGACCACTGCAGGTTTTTTTCTCTTACAAAGCAGCTTGCTGGGCGCTGGGAGAAGTCCGGGTGTCACATCTCCTCACACAAAGTCCAGCCTGCCCAGCAGTCATCCCACTCCATGCCAGACCTGCCAGTTCAGAGGAACGAGGCAACAGCGATGGCTGAACTCCCTGGCTTTGCAGGAGGGCTTTCTGCTCAAGTTTGCTTTTGTTGGGGTTTTTGTTTTGGGTTTTTTTATGATTTTTGGTTTTTTAAATACATTCCACATCCCCCTGGGGATTTTGCGATACAAGAACAAACACTGATGCTTTACAATAACCTAGCAATAGCAATGCCACGGAGCTACTCTCCGTCCCTGTGCCCCATCCGAGCGCCGCAGCCCTCTGCACGGATCACTTCTTGTTGGCAATCTGCTTTTCCAAGTCTTCCAGTCTGGCCATCATCTGAGCAAGTGAATGTGCTAAGGAAATAGGGTGAGCCAGACAGTCTGGTGGGCAAGGGGCTTTTCCTCTTGAAGAAGCTTATAATTTTCCCTGCTCTCATTCATCCATGCACCCATGCATCCATCCATCCATCCATCCATGCCTCCACCCACCCATCCATCCATCCCCCCTCCCCGCCACGCACAGTGCCCTGCACCCTGGTAAGCCCAGGCATCACCCCAAAGGATATTTTTCTCGGTCAGGCTCTGCAGGATGGCCACGGTGTTCGTCTGGAACTGCACCAGCGCCTCGCACTCGCACGGGCTGCGGATCTCCGTCACCCCTTTGCCCTCCTCTGTGACCGCAGGGGTTTGGGTGCAGTCAGAGCCACAGCCCAGCTCCGCCCTGCTCCCACACAGCACCAGGCCCTTGTCCCCACATCCACCCACTGGGGCTAGACCTGAGCCTTAGAGCTCTCTCCAGTATTTACCTCTCTTTTCCCAGCCTCACGCCTTTTCACCAGGCTTTATCCCTGAGAGCCCAGTGAGCTTGCCACCAGGCTGCCATGGAGCTGTCATACATGTGGTCACAGCGTGCCAAGGACAGCCAGTGCTGAGCTGCACTTTATCTTCAAGCTGAACTGGCAGGGAGGGCTGCTGACCCCACCCACAGGGGTCCCAAGGGCACTGGGGAACCTCAGGACAGGGAAAATCCCCCAGTAACCCAGGGTGTTCCTCCTCTACCTGGCACCAACAGAAGTGCAGGTCTGGATGAGGAGATGGGCCACCCTGGGAGCTGGGGCAGCATCCCTCAAGGCACAGTGAGACCCCAGTCTCTGCTCATGCAACTGCACTGGAGTGGATGCTCATATGCCATCTCTTTTAAATTAAACCACCCAGCTCCACCACCTCCTCTTTCAAATGCCTTCCTGAGACCCACCTCTATACCCACAAAAGCCTGATGAGATCCAGAGACACCCAGCTTGGCCCTGGGGCATGAGACACAGAGTGACAGACATGCAAACCACCCCTGCAGGGAAAGAAGGGCCCCTTCCAGCTCAGGGCTGAGGCCACAGCAGAGTCAGGGCTGGGGACACTCACCTGGGCAGATGTTCAGCTTGAAGTTTTCCACAAGGTGAGTCATGGTGGTGAAGTCAGCCGAGTAGGAGAAGTGCTGCTCCACCGGCTCAGAGGCGATCGCTCTCAGCTCCTCTTCCACAGCCTTGCCAACACCCACGGCGAACATCACGATCCCTGTGTGGCAAGGATGGATCCTGAGCACTGTGCTGGCCACCCCACATCAGGCAGCCACAAACCCAGAGGGAGCAAAGCCAAGGATGGAGGATTTCCCCTGGGCAGCCAAAGATGCAGGATTTCCCCTGAGCTTTCCAAATGCACGGCCGGAATTTGGGAGGGACAGGCAGGAGCGTGCACCACCATGGTGCAGGCCGCTACACAGAAGATGTTGCTCAGAGCACCCTGCAACCACAGCAGAGACACATCTGCACCTGTGGACCCGGGCAATGAAGCACCCCAAGGCTGGAAGCTGCAGCTCCCTCAGATTCAGCCACCCTGAGGAACCACCCTGGGGTGCCCAAACCACTTAAACTTAGGGTTCCCCGGCCCCCCGCACCTGACTCCTTTGCTCTCCTGGCCCATTCAGAGATGTCATCCTGGGACCGTCCATCTGTGAAGACGAGCCCAATTCTGGGCACGTTGTGGGAGAGAGGCCTGGCGCCTTCCAACTCAGAGAAGCTGTGCTCCACCATGTGCTTGAGGGCAAGGCCCGTCATGGTGCCTTTCTCCATGTACTCCACTTGCATCACCGCCTTCTTGATCTCATCTGCGCTGTGGTACTTGTTGAGGGGGAACTCGGTGCGAACACGGCTGGAGTACTGCACCAGCCCCACTCGCGTGCCGTGGGGGGACACCTCCAGCAGGTCCACGATGCGGTTCACAAACTGCTTCACAAGCTCGAAGTTTTGCGGCCGGACACTCTTGGAGCCATCAATGACCATCACCAGGTCCACATGCCCAGCACCACACTCTGTGGGCACAGGGAGAAGGTGAGAAGGGGCCAGCCTGGCCACAAGCACCATCAGGGTGAAGATGCTCAGGCCTGAGGGAGAGCCACTTGGCTTCAGGATTTCGTGTGGACACCCTGGATCTGCAGCCAGGGTGAAGCTGGGAAGTGGGGCAAAGCATGCCCAGGGGTCTCAGCCCAAAAAACCTCCATTGCCACTCCAGCGCCCTGTGAAAGTCTTTCCTGAACCTTTTCTTAAAGATCCTGTTGCACCTTCTGGGCCATGTCTCTGAGGATGTGAGCCCACACCCATCTCCGCAGCAGCCAGGTTGCTCCCCCAGGCCCAGCCTGCTCTCCATCCTCCTTCCAACTCAGCTCAGACAAAGCCCCACTTAGACCCCCAGCCTAGTTTCAGGTAAGCCATCACCAGGAGCACAGAGCCTAGACAAGGAGGATGCCAAGACCCACGTCCCAGTACTCACTGGTGCACATCTTGCCATCAGCCTGGAGCTGCTGGCCCTCGGGGCACACACAGTGGTAGGAGCCTTCCGTGCTCACGCACTTGAACTCACAGCCGTGATCCACCCTGTTGCAGAGGTCAGTAGCTGAAAGAGAAGCCAAGGGCTCAAGGTTATCCCTGTCCAGGTGGGGTGGTCCAGGAACAGCCCTTCCCCTGGGGACCAGGTAGCACATAAAGGTATCTGCTGTACACCGCAGCCGGTGCACCGGGACGTACCCCTGCAGGACCTGGCATCGGGCTGCAGCGTGAACCCGCTGCGGCAGCGGCAGTAGTGCCCATGGGGGATGCTCACGCACTCGTGCTGGCAGCTGTGGTTCCCAAAGCTGCAGTAATCGATCACTGGAGAGAGAAGGAGAGGGGTGGGCAGAAAGGGAAAGGCAAGAGAAGGGCAGGGAGAGCCAGCAGCAAATGAAGAAGGGACAGGCAGGGAGACGGCCGCTTACTAGAGCAGCTCCTCTTGTCCCAGTTGAGGCGGTAACCCGCACGGCAGAGGCACGAGTACGACCCCCGAGCACTGACGCACTGGTGCTGACAGCCGTGCCTCCTGTCCTCACAGGCATTGACAGCTGAAGGGGAATGGGACACCCGTCACCCTCCTGTCTTGGCCTCCCCGGGGTAGCCAAGCAGGGACTGCTCCAGGGCTTTGAGGAAGTTCCCAGCACCATGAGACAAGAAGGGAAATCCCGGGGTGTTGGCCAGACCGGCTAACACAGCTTTGCACCCAACAGACAGGGTGCACTGCACACTGCACACTTTGGTGGCTGGGACATGAATCGTCTGGTCCCCAATGCCCGCAGCCCCCTCAGGTGACAGGCAGCCAGTTGTGTCCACAGAAACCCCAGGTGTCCCATCCCAGAGCAGCAACCAGGATTTAGCCATGCTGAGCACCATCCACAGCCGTTACAGACCTGGGGGCCTGCGTGCCCAGTGAGCGGAGCACTCAGGCTGCTGCTGACCTTGCTGGGTCCTCTGCTGCATTTCGGCTTTCCTCCATGAGACCTATAACTACCAGCCCTCTACAAGAATTAGGATTAAAAAAAGGGTTTTTACAGGAGCAGGTCTTTCCGTCCATGTTGAGCCTGTAGCCCGGGTTGCATTCGCAGTAGAAGTTGCTGGGGGTGCTGATGCAGCGGTGCTGGCAGCCATGCTCCTGCTCCATGCACATGTCCACCCCTGGAAGACAGAACAGGCATCAGAGCAGCCCACAGGCACCCTGGATGCACAGGGACCTCAGCTCTGGTACGTGCCAAAGCCACTGAGATCACCCTCATGGTTCCAGCCGCAGCGTCCATCCACTGATTTCCAGTGCACAGACACGGACACTGCGCAGGACAGTGTCTGAACTGCCTCGGCTTTCTGATCTACCTGAGCACTAAATCAACACTCAATATTAATTGATACTGTCACGAGCTTGAGCTGAGTAAGAAAAGTCTTGAGCTCAGCTGGAACATGCTTGAAGGAGCCAGGCGTGTGGGCCCACCAGCACAAGAGGGGACCGACATGTCCCAGTCTGAGAGCCCCTGATCTGCACCAGCACAGTCCTGGTGTGAAGCAGCCCCCTGGCTCCCAGCCGAGTCCGGCCAGCCACTGCAGCACAGCACTGCTTGGCCAGGGCTTTATTAAACACAAATGCACATGCAGCAGGTGCCGTGTGTGCATCGATGTAGGAGGAGACCCTGCTAGAGCCACGGCAAAATGTATACGGGGCTCTGGGATGTGTCACCCAGCCCCGTTACACCCAGGGAAGCCAGCTCTTAATATTCTTATCGCTGCTGCTATGATGTTATGGCTTGGAGAAGGGCTACTGGGCATGGGTGAAGAAAAGCACTTGCTTGCAATGCTTTCAAAGCTTTCCTGATCTGATCCCAGCAGAGAGAAGGTGAGGAAGAGGAAAGGTGAGGAAAAGGAAAGATGAGGAAGAGGAAAGGTAGGCAAGAGAGAAAGTGACTTGCTCCTGCACCTCATCGAGAGGTTGCTTCCCTATCCAGGCTGCTCTTAGCAAGGACAGCCAACCCAAACACATCTCTGAAGGTCATTTTCTAGCCTGGGTGAGGAGCAGGCACCAGGGCCACCCTTGCCACCCTGCATCCATGGCTCTCACCCACCGCACAGCTTGTCCTGGAATTGCTTCCCGAACTGCTGGATGAGCTCGAAGGACTCCACCAGGAAGACGTGATCCTCCAGTGGTGGTGAGGCCATGGCCCGCAGCGAGTTCATGTCTGCCCGCTGGATGCCCACAGCGTAGATCTCAATGCCAGCATTATGGGCCTGGGTGGCCACCTCGGTGACGCGGTCCTGGGGTCGTCCATCCGTCACGATGATGGCGATGCGGGGGATCTTCTTGTGAAGAGGACGCGCACCCTCCTGCGTGGTGAAGGCCACGTTCATGGTGTACTGGATGGCCAGCCCCGTCATGGTGCCCTGGGCCAGCGGGATGATGCTGTTGATGGCCTTCTCCATGTCTGCCCGCGTGAAGAACGTCTTGAGGGAGAAGATGTTCTGCACCTGGCTGGAGTACTGGATCACCCCCACCCGCGTGGCGTTGGGGCCCACATCCAGGCTGCCGATGATATCTATCATGAACCGCCGCATGATTTCAAACTCAAAGGGGCGCACGCTGCGGGAGCTGTCGATCACAAACACGATGTCCAGGGGACCCGTCCTGCACTTCAGGGCTGGAAGGAGGCAAAGAGATGATTCAGCTTCACTGCTGCCCATGGGAAGTAGAGCTGGGAGTGGAGACATCCCCTCTGGGTGGCTTGAGGAGGTGCTCAGTGAGGGATGGAAAGGGCAGGTCTGGGCAGCCCCCACAGACCAGCACCTTCCCACTGTCAAAGAAAACTACAGAGGGTGCCAGCAGAGCGGGCGACAGCCTGGGGAGACATGCCCTGGTCATGAGGTTGTGGGGAAATAGCAGAGTCCTCTCGTCCCCAACACTGGTCCTGCAGCCAGACCCAGCTCCTCCTCCCTGTATTTTCGCAGCTGATGGCCCCAGGGGCTGCAGAAACACCCCGCTGTCGGTCAGCATCTGCCCTGGCAAGGTTTAGGACCAGATTTAGGCAGTGGCATCTTCATTTCTGCAGCAAATCAGAGCATTAAAGTGTAAAAGAGTCTCATGGTGTCCTCTGCAAGCTGCAGCTCCTGCTCCGGAGCTCTGCACCGCACGGGCTCCCACTGCTGCCATGCCAGGCATGAAAATAGTGCTTTGGGCAATTCTTCTGTTCCTCTGTCAGCTAGAGCTTCCCCCATTTTCTACTGCATTTTGCCAGTTTCTGCCTAAAATGAGGGTTTGCTTTGTCTGGGGTTTTTTTGTGGTTTGGTTTTGGTATTTTTTTTGTTGTTTTTAAGAGCAGAAAAATAGACAATGAAAAGTACAGCTCAGGGCATGCACATGGTGGGGACGGAGCCAAAGAGCCTCTCTTGGACATACGGGTGCTACTTCCACTGCAAACCAGGAAAGCGTTTAGCAAGTAAAATGCCAATGAACATATTTTGCTTGGCTTATGTGTACCCTAGGCTTGGAGAATTTGGCCTTAATGATAAGTAAACACTTTGAGTCCCCTTGGGATGATGCCCAGACCCAGGTTGTCATCTCAACTGCTCTGAAAGTCTCTGAGACATACCTGGCTCCTTTCTCCATTTGGTACCTTCACTGTTTTTAAACTGGAATTGATTTAGCTCCCTCTGCCCTAGGAGGAGAGAAGCTGGTCCCCTGGGTTTGCTTTTCCCCTCCTTCAGGTGACCCATGGAGGGAGGGGATTCCCCTCATGCCTGAGCCTCCTGCCAAGGCCAGAGCTCATGGGCGAGAGGAGCCCACAGGCCCTGAGCTGGGCTGTGTCAAGGCTGAGGATGTGCCTAGAGCAAGTGGCACCAGACCCACCATGTTGGAGCTAGGCTGGAGCTCCCAGTCCCCTGGACAGCGCTGGGAAGTTTGGGTGCCACAGCTCAGGGGGATCCTCCATCCTCCTGGGAATGCCTCTGAAAAAGAGGCTTCAGCTCCCCCACCTTAAGCAGCAAGCTAAATCTGTTCCTCCGAGGGCTTCACTGCCCTCACACACTTGCTTCTCTCTGCTCCAGGCAATTCCCACCAATCACAGCTCACCTGCAAGTTTTGGTCGGGCTTCCAGCGTTGTCAGGAGAAGCAGGAGGAGAAGGGCAACGGGCAGGAGCTTCATCATGGCTCTGTGAGACCACATGGCTCCGGGGCTGGGGGGGACTTGCTGCAGGGAGAAGATGATGTGCGGTCAATGCTCAGGGTGTGCTGAGCTCCGAGGCCACACACTCCTGCGGTGGGTGTCCCCAGGCAGCAGCAGTTTTGACAGATCTATCCCTAAACTTCTCTGAACCCACTTGGAACTTTTCCCATTCCAGGACTAGCAATCTCAGCACAGCTAAATTTTATTACAGCAGCAGTGATCTGCCAAAGGGTCTGATTTTCTGCTCTGGGTGGAGCTGGCCAAGCCTTATTTTCACTTGCAAACCAGGCAGATGGGATGTTCAGCCAAACGCTTTTTCACTGGCAGCTTTTTCACTCTGCAGCCAGCCAGAGTGGGGAAGCTGCACCCAGGGACACGCAGTACCAGCCCTCCTGCCACATGCCCCCAGATGAAACACCAGCACAGACAAAAACCTGCTAAGAAGTCTCTCAAAGTCACTAGCAAAGACTGTTTTTCCAAGAAGCTCCATAAATTTATTGTCTGCTTTTATCCAAACTCCCTTTGGAGAGCAGAAAGCAGAAGCCTCCACAGGCACAGAGGGTATGGGTGTCCGTGCAGATGGGCTCACACCCGTCCCCCGGGACAGGGTGCTGGAGGTAGCGCCACCAGCCTGCTGCTCTCCTTCACATCACCCCAGGGGACCCCACCACTCTGGCACCAGCGCTCTGCAGTTCTCCCTGTCCTGCTGGCTTTTGAGGCATGATGCTCTGCACCCTGACAGCTTTTTTTCATGTGTTTGATGTAGGATAGTTGGGGGAAAATGATATTTAGACTGGTTACCCAAAACCTCAGCTTCTCACTTGCCTCCCTCCCTGCCCACCTCTGTGCAGCCTTGCCTTGCCCTTCTCCTGACTTTGTCTGGCTCCTGCAGGGACACAGATTTATTTGGTTTATTTTTGTTCCGACTCTGGTTGGAAAACCAAGGTGCTGGGGGGCGGGAAATGCCATAGTTAATGTGGCTTTCCCCGGGAGATCTGCAGCACCACAACCGGGCACAGATACTGGGAGAGTGCTTTTGAAAAAAGCACACAGAAATTAATTTTATTGGTAGTTATCAGCCGATATTTATTTAGCCCCAGGAGGTCTCAGTTGTAATTCATCACCAGGGCTGCCATTTAATTGCTCAGTGGCTACGTGCAGCCCTGAACCTCATGTGTTTGATAGCAAGGACTCTGATAATAGGTTTCACAGCTGCATCTTAAAATTGTCTCTGGATTCAGTGTTCACACCTGAAAAATTATATTGAAGAACTAGAAGGACAGAAAAGGGCTATGAAAGGAAACTGGGATCCAGAATACCAGTCTCAAAGTGAGGGACCCAGCCTTTTCCTGGGGAATGTGCACAGTCCAGACAGCCCAGACTGCCTGGGATGCAGGAGCTTCGCAGCAGGACTTGGGAGCCCATGCAGAGCCCTGTGCTGGAGGAGACATGGGATTGTTCTGGGCTGTGGGGCCGAGGTGAGGCTGAAGCCCAGGCAAGTGTCTTCTAAGAAACTGTGGGGCCGAGGTGAGCATTGCTTTGTGGCCAGGAGTGCTTGGGTGCCAGTGCCCCCTCACACAAACACCATGTGCAAGCAGAGGAGCAAACAGCCTCTCCTATCCCAGCTTTCCTCATTTATTTAGCAGATTCTTTCTCCAGTGATGCATTTTTGGGGGGAGAAAGTTCTCCCTAACCACTAAATATTTGGGGAGACAGCTATGCCACCTATAATGTTTCTGCAGCTCTCTGCTCTCCAAGCCTCCCTGCAATGGCAGGCTGGCACGCAGCCGGCGCCTCGCAGCATCCAGAGAGCTTCAAAGCCAGAGCAGAGAGAGGAATGAGGTCTTAGGCCAGGAACCAAGGAGGAGAAAACCAGTTCATGACTGATCTATTTTTAACAGCATTTCAGCTCTGGATGAAGTCTTGGCACTCCCCATGGCTGGAGGGGCTGATGCTGCCTGGGCAGGGCAGGGCACGGTGGCCCAGCCAGGAATCCAGCACCAGTCCTGGCAGCAGAGACCCAGGCTGGGACAGTGCCCCAGTCCCCGATTTAATATATTGCCCAGCCCTGCCCCAGAAGCAAGGATGATGAGGGCGGGGAAGCAAAGGTGACAGGACAGATTCTGCCACCATCCCATGCTGGGCGACTTCCCTGCTGCCCACTGTCCTCACTCCCCTGGGGCTGGCAGAACTGGGGCTGACTTGAAGCCTGGTGGAGGGGTTCCCCTGACACCGAGGATCCCCACAGCTCCCCGAGCCCCCTGCTGCCACGCAGGAGCAGGAAAGAGATGGGTGGGAAATGACCAGCTGGCGGGCAGGTGCTGCGAGGCAAGGCAAACACTGCTGGCTGCAGCGCCACAGACCTTGAGATAACGCTGAGCTATAAAGGAAAAGAGGTCCAGGCGGGGCGAGCGCTGTCGGCTGGGCTGGCTCAGCTGAACCTCATAGCGGCTGAGCTGAGAAGGACACTTCGACCATCTCCTGACCTTCCTGAGCACCACAAGGAGAAAACCTACCATGGCTTTTCCCTGCTGAAGGAGATGGTCAGCGCATGGTGCAAAGAGGGTGACCACGGCCAGAGCCACATGTAAGGACAGAAGGGTTGGCAATGACTCCAGCCTCCACTTGACTCTCCTCATGATCTCGGACAAGAAGGACACGGAGATGAATTCCCAGAGGCAAACAGGTAAGCCAGCACGCCTTCCCCGGGTACCTTCCCTGGGCACTGCCCTGGCAGTGCTGCCTCCCAGGGCACTCACATCCCTCCCCGCCCAGCCACTTGTCCGTCTGCTCTCCCTGCCAAGTGCTGAGTCTCGGGAAAAACAGCTGCTTCGGGTTTCAGCACGGCCTCCTTGGCAGCGCTCTCCTGGCTACAGGTTAAAAGAAATGCTCTTAAAATTTCCCTTCTTCAGACCTGGGTGCATCCTCCCTTGGGCAAGCCCAAAGCACAGGGCATGGCAGGGAGCGAGGTGGGGGATGCAGCCATCACCCTACCCTCCTTGTTGTTACAAGGGTGGGGGCTTTATATTGAATTGTAGAGGGGATTAAGCAGATGGAGCAAGAAAGGGTGAAAGGCTCAGGACGTGGCAGTGCGTTCAGAGCCCAGGAAAAGCCCTGACTATCATGTCACAAAGAAGAAAGCAGGTTGTGGACCACAGCTATGGAGTCACGAGCCAAATCTCAGGTACAACCACATGGAAGATTTCATACATCTAAGCACATCAGCCTTTAGCTGAGATTTCCATTTACGGCAAAACCCATAACAATTCCAGGCACCTGCCTGGGCTTGGCAGACCTTTGGCACATTGTGGGAGCAGCAGCAGCAGCTCTGCCGTGGCTCCAGACCCCACGAGAAGCCAGAATAAGGATCACCATGCATGGAAAGAAGTGGGGAACAGCCAGGAGCCTTTGACTGAGCACACTGTTACCCAAGATGAGCAAAGCCAGAGGGCCATGCGGGAGGAGGCAGGCACAGCATGCCTGGGCACGCATGGCAGGGGTGCACAGCACTGATGTCACGTACTACCAGCTACCAGCACGTATTTCTGTGATGGAAACCTTGGCTGATGGTAGAGCAACCTGGACATGATCTTTCTGAGACTCACCTGCCTTGCCTGCATCTCCATTTACCCTCTTTTGTCCTGCAGGGCTTTTGTTTGCAGAGACCACAGGTCGTAATTCAACTCCCACATCTGTGTTATTTGATGAAAGTGTCAAAAAAAACCCACAACAGAATAGGCTCAGGAGCCTGGGCACAGACTCTTGTGCTTAGGACACCAGAATCCTGCCAGGACAACACCAGAAAGAGAACAAGAGCTGGCCCTCAAGCTGAAGGATAGGGTGACAAATTTTACTGTCCTCAGCAGTACAGCAAGTCGTCCTTCAGGTCCATGCCCAAGAGAAAGGCTGCCAAAAAAGTGCATGTGAAACCAAGAGAGGATGACTGAAGTGTGTCTTGCCCCAGACACAGAGAACAGTGAAGCAAACAGAGCTACTTGGAGCAATGAAGACAACTTATATCAACCTGAAGGCACCACTTGATAGCAGATTTTGGTGTGAAAACCCTAATGGACCGCTGGCATGTCATTCATATATTTTCAAGACCCTCAAGCTGCGTGAACAGACAAGGCCCGGGACAGCCCTGGAGCTGGATCCAAACTCTCCTGGAGGATTGACCAAAGGTTGGTTTCTTCCAACACAATCCACAGTTTCAAGGTGCTCAGTGCCTGCAGGTGCCTGGCTCTCAGCAGTGCCTCTGCTGCCTGTGAGCACTGAATCCACCCTCAGGACCATTTTACAGGCAGCGTTGACCTTGCACTCAGTGACGGCTCCAGTCATGGCTTATCCTCCAGAGCAGCTGGGCGATGAGCTGCAAATCCCATGAGAGAGAACAGCAATGCAGTTCTCAGAGCAAGGAAGAGTCAGGGAGCACAAACATCTTGAGACCCAGGAAATGGCATGAAATTCCAGCCCAAAACTGTTTTTTCCCCCTTTTTAAGGACTGATATGTCCTTGGTTCTTCCCAAACACACGTGTGGGAGAACAAGAGCAGACTCTTTCCAGGACATCGCAGTACTCTCTGGTTACAAGGCTGTGGCAGCTTTACTGGGCCAAGTGCCACCTGGAAGGACATATTGTTTGAAAAACAAACCTGTGTTTCTCCAACAGCACATCACGGCTCCAAACCCAGCAGGAGCCAATCAGCAGGACTGTTGTAACAGGAAAACTCTGCCGCATGCAGAAGGGGCTTCTCTTTCTCTCCCCTTGCTACACCGAAAAGCCAGTTCCCTGTTTTATGGCCTCACTCCTCTGCTCACTAGGATTAGCATATTCACAGGGAGGGCAGGAGGAAGACAGGATTTCTTGTCCAGTTCAATTTGAAAATTGAGTGACAGATGTTTTTGTCTCACAGCTCACAGACTTAATATTATACAAGTCCCAACTGCCTTATACTGTGAGATGACATTTGAAGTCCCCTTAGGAGGGAAATGCTTTGTGTAGTAATGGACAGAGCACCACCTTTTAGATGTTCTCCACGGCAGCATATGGAGTCTTTCTCTAAAAGACTTCCCAGTGCTCTGCAGCTCAGCCAGGAGGAAAGGAGGAAAGCCTCTTGCCCTGAAACACGCTGTACCTGGGCTGCTGTGACAACAGCTGGCAAGAATAAATGCCACATTCACCTGCAAATCAAACCTGGCCTTTTGAAGCACGTAGTAAAGATCTAGTCACAGTCAGACAATTTCCCACATTCAACAAACCATGTCAAGAGGTGGCTCCCATTTCAGGACTGCTGGAGGCATTTCTCTGTTCCTCTCTGTTCCACTCAAGACCTTAGGCTGCACCGGTCCCCTGAGCTATATGACAGGCACACTCAGCCCTGCTCCTAACTGGTACGTTAGGCAAAACTGGAGAGATCTTGGAATACTTTTAGACTTTGATGAAGAGGGATCAGCAGGGGAAAGACCCACCTTATCGACTCTCTTTAAAACGCAAATGCTTTTCTGCAAACAGGTCCCTGGAAGACAACTGAACTGGGCCAAGACTCTCAGCTTTGGAGAGAAGGAGGTCTGGGCCATCCAGAAGCTGAGGCAGCAATCCGTTGCCTAAGTTCTTGTTCTGGAAGGCAGGTGTTAGAGCGCAATTTTTTTTTCCCCAGAAACATGCATGTTCAACCACAAAGGAGAGAGAAGTGGCCCAGAACAGCTCCTGGGCTGGTGCAGAGTTTGTCATCTGAGCTCCTGATGCAGCAGAGCCAGTATCTCTAAGCAATGAGATTGATAGTTACTAGCAGGATGTCTGTCTCCCAAATCTGCTAGGACCAATATCCCCAGCTGACCTCCAGCAAGTTTACATGGCATAGACAACCACAGTGAGCGCCTGCTATTTCAGCCCCGCAATCATACATTCATTGCCTGACCTCCTTCTCTAAATCTTTGTATCATATTTCTCACGCTGGAGACGTGACTCAATATGTTGGCATAAGGAAACATGCCAGGAGAATATTCTTGTGCCTCTCCCCTCTGTCCTACCCATCCTGCTATGTGTTTAATTGAAATAGCAGAAAGTGAGCAGCGTTCTGGCGGCTGCAGAAGAGCACGTGGAGACTTTTTGGCCCTCCTCAAGACAGAAAAGCAAGCTGGTTGAATTCTTTGTCTAGATCATTTTCACAGGGAGAACCCCAAAGGGAGCACAGGAAAGAGCTCCTACCCAACTTCACAGCTGCCACGTCCCTCCGAAAGCAGGAGAGCAGGAGAACTGCTGTTCCAGGACTAGAACGTTGTCACCCCCATAGGAGATGTACCAGAGAACCTTCACCAGCGTCACAGTGGCCTGTGGCCTTACTTCTGCCCACACTGAAGAGCAGGTGCCTTGGGGACCCTTGTGCCTCAGCATCATCCTGTTCTTGTCAGCACACACAGATGCTGCGCGGGAACCTGTGAGACCTTCCCAGGGACTCAAAGCAGCATTTGAGACCATGGCTGAGGACCACTTGACCACAACCTCATCCCTATGTGAGATTAGCCCTTTCTGGTCAATCTGTGAGTAACTAGTTGAAATCACCTAATTCTATTGCCTTTACCAAGTTCTTACCAAAGGTATCTGTGAGGTCTTTGCTTCCAGAATAGATGAAGGAACAGAGGTTGCTTCACTGAGGCTTTCAGGCCTCACGAGGCTCTCCAAGGAGAGTCCAACAGCATGGCACGAGGAACCAGAGACCAGGAGTGTCAAAGCACTTGCTCAAGACCAGGAGAAGACTGTGGCAGAGCCAGGACCCGGGTTGGTTCTACTATCTGCATCCCAGGATGAGGGCACAGACCCAGTCAGGGTGAAACAAGGGCACTTCAGACTAACAAGGGAAAGCTCAGATGTGTTTAGGGAAGGTGGGCATGGGGCAGCCACTCTCAGCCCATCACTTGACTCAACAGCTTGACACAAGAACTTTAGCAGATCACAGGAAGAGCGAAATGGAGGAGCGGTGGTGAGATTGCTGCCTGGCATTTGAGCACAGACCAAAACGTTTTGTGTCGTTCTCATCCTGGCTGGTACTGTTAAAGTCAAAGCAAGATGCCATGAAAAGAGAAAAAGAACAAGAGCGATGTCTAACGTGACACTTTGGGGAAGCCATGCAAGTCCAGCTGCAAGCGTAGGAGCTGTGAACACGCAAAGGCAGAGTTCTTCCACCTTCTTCAGCTTGTGGACCCTGCTAAGTTCCAGCTAAGACCCTTGCACTGTGGATCACCTCTGCTGTCAACTGATCTGCTCCTACTGACTCCTGCCGTAGACCATGGACTCCTACGGGTCCAAAGACTACAACTCAAAGACTCCTAAACTTCTATGTTGGCATTCAGCCAGGGAAGCAGCGTGACACAGCCCAGAGATAGAAAGCCTGAAGTCTGGAGAGAAACCAAGCTACGGCTACCTCTCTGCAAGGGACCACAGCTGACCTCTACAGACAGTCCTGATGGGAACTATGTTAGCAATGGATTTACGTGCATAACCAAGGGCCTGCAAGGTGAGATAGCAGAAGTTTCCAGACAAAGAGATGCAGGCAAAGGCAGAAAGTTGCTAGGGAAGATGAATCCAGCCTCCAGTAAAAAACACCAGGAAAGATGAGCTGCCTGAAAACCAGAAAAGCTTCAGGCATAGGATCAGAACAGCAGCCTGGAGACATCCAACATGGAAACACTGCCATAGCTGTGCATCAGTCTCTGGAGTCTCCTGCGCTCACACATGTCCCCTCCCTTGCTTTAACAGAGTTGGGTTTAAACCCTGTACATTTAAGCAGGACAGGAGGGGACACCAAAGCCTTCTAAGTGCTAAAAACATTCCTCAGTATCTAGATATATACCTGCACCACAAGTACCTGCGAGGGGAGCCTTTCACCAGCCCACAGCAAGGATCAGAAAGCTCAGAGTCCAGGTCCCTGTGCCCAACTGCTCCATGGAGCCCTTACGGCAGCTGCCTGAGTTCAGTTCCAGACAACGGAGCCCAAGACATCAAGCTGCTACTGTTTGGGCCCAAAGCAGAGAAAATAGATTTACTAAGAGGTAACAAGTGGCAGGAGCCACCCGGCCTCCTGGCATGGCTAGAGGAGACGTGTGTGACACCCGGCACAAGAGGAATGGAGCGGTTCTGGGCGAGTAGCTGAGGTTTAGAAGTTTCTTTATAACCACTACTCAACCTTTTCTGTTTTTTTTTATTCCCTAGGTCTCATTTATTCACTCAGGATAGGGCCTGTCTGTAATTCTCATGTGCGTGTAGACACAAACGCTACTGCTCTCCCCTCCGTGTTCCAGCCCTATTCATGAAGCATTTGTAAATGGCATTTTATGAGCAGGGAGTTTTTAACAAGGCAGGCACACTGCTGGAAAGCGAACAAAGGGGCCCCTATTGGAAACTTTAAAGATGTTTAAACAAAGGCTTCTCTTGAAAAACCTTTAACCCCTAACACCACCCTCAAAGGAAACGCTGTGTTATAAGCAATCGGAGCACAAACATCTCCTGTGACCGCGGATTGCCTACAACGGGCTGCCTTGTTGGCTATGTCTTTTTTTGTTTGCTACCATCGCCAACAAGGGCAGCTCCCGAGCCCATCTTGTACTAATCACATCACATTTCTCTAATTCTTTAAGAAAAAAAGAAAGTTACAACTTCCACAGGAATCAACAACAGCTTTTTCCAGTTGGATGCAGCAATACCCCATCTGCTTTGATGGAAAATGCCGTTTTTCTGCAAACACCAAGATCTCTTCCGTGCTTTCCAGATGGAAATTTGTATTTCGGATGAGGCCAAATTTATCTATATCCTGGTGGCAAATACCAGGGCTGAGATCTGAGAGCAGATCTCCCCACACACACTTTTTGCCGCTATCAAATGCCAATCTACTGAATCCCTGAAGAGACCACAAGAATCTGCTTGTGAAATGCAGTTTCTACTTGTTACCGAGGATCTGCATGCTCGCTGCCTGCAATTGCCTGCTCCTGTTCTTGGAAAAAGAAAAAAAAATATTTACTGTCAAGAGACACTACAGAGGGTCCCACAGGGAGGCCTTCACAGTAACTTCATAAATAATCTGGGCTCGACTGAAGCAAAAATCCTATGGGTTGGAGCAGAGGAGGTAAAGTTGTGCACCCCATCTCAGAGTCAGGGCTCTGATCAGACTCTTCCCCTCAAGGCCTCTTTTCCCCCCAGTCCCTGCCACACACGGTGAATTCCCGTGAAGCGGGACAGTCCCATTTACCTGGCGACCATCTCACCAACACCGGTTCCCGCTCTGCGCCCTCCCGGGTAGATTCTCTCTGCACAGGCAGGAGGAGGTGGAAAACGCCAGCAGCAGAGCACGTACCACCACAGCGGGTACCTGCTCAGCTTCGTGTATCTCAGATGACTGCGTGTTAGCACAAATACGATGAGCGCAGAATAATCTGATTTTCCAAACAAGTTTTCCGACATAATTGCTCGGAACAAAAGTGCCCAAAGCTAATTTTTCCCCATGAAATGGTTGGAATTAGAAGCCAAAGGTGGGTGATTGCTTGTGCAAACATATTTATGAATATGTACAGACCAAATCTTCCAGTCGTGCAGAAACAGTGCGTAACAAACTCAGGGCACACTTCTAAGCTTATCTTTCAGCAGGATCTCGATCTCTGATTGCTGGGCACGCCTTGCCCAGGTGTACCCGATCTTATTATTCTCTGCCAAAAGATATCCTTGATTGTATAAGCAGGAACCTGCCCGAAAGCTGGGCAAAAGGTGAGCGGAGCAGGTAAACTGTGCCATTCCCCACTGAAGAAGAGTTTACATCGCCTGCACAGCACCGAGAGATAGACCAGGGTATCACGACCTCTCACTACCCCACTAAAATGTACCCCCCAGCCTAGCACGCTCGAGGGGGCGGCAATCGCCGGCACCGGGGCAGGGGGACATACAGCCGGGGTCTTCACGAGGACTCCCGCTTTTGAGAATAAAGCCCATGTCAAAGGCTCTGCTCTTTCGCCCGCCACCCCCAGCTTTGCTTTCCGTTCTTCACACCCAGGATCGTTGCTCGCCTCTTTGCCAGCCCCACCCCGGGGAAAAGCCCCCCACCGACCCGGAGGCTGCCCACCCCCGCGGCAGCACCCGGCGCCCCGCATCGCCCCGGGACCGGGCTCGCTCTCCCCCTCACCCCGCTCCTCTCCTTTCCCTTCTCG
>VWZK01015101.1:122870-145792 GCA_013396935.1 Baryphthengus martii
TTTTTCTTTTTTCTTTTTCTTTTTCTTTTTCTTTTTCTTTTTCTTTTTCTTTTTCTTTTTCTTTTTCTTTTTCTTTTTCTTTTTTCTTTTTCTTTTTCTTCTTCTTTTTCTTCTTCTTTTCTTTTTCTTTTTCTTCTTTTTCTTCTTCTTCTTTTTCTTCTTCTTTATTTTTTTTTCCTTTTTTCTTTAACCTTCCCCTACTATGGCAATACACTTCAGAGCCCCATAAACTCAGAACATCCTGGGAAAAGGAGAATGCAAGCTGATTATCTATCTGAGCTGCAGTGCCCTGAGAGTTTAGGAACCTCTGCAGTTAGCGGCTGTGGTGTGGGGAGGGGAGGTGGGTTTGAACCAGGGAGCTGCAGAGCAGAGCTCTGAGGGCTGTAGAGCCTCTGGTTGCACTTCCAGCAAGGTCAGTTGATGTGCTTGACTGTAGCAATGGAGATCATGAAATCACAGAGTGATTTGGGTTGGAAGGGACCTGTAAAGGTCATCTAGTCCAACCCCCTGCAGTGAGCAGGGACATCTGCAACTAGAGCAGGTTGCTCAGAGCCCCGTCCAACCTGACCTGAAATGTTTCCAAGGATGGGACATCGACCACCTCTCTGGGTAACCTGGGCCAGTGTCCTACCATCCCTATCATAAAAAATGTCTTCCTTGTATCTAGTCTAAATCTACCCTCTTAGGAGAGGCTTAGACTCTCTTGAATAGACCTTCCTAGCCCTCCACCTCTGCTCAGTCCTTAGACCAATCTAGTGGTGACAGGAACCAACTTTAGTGCCTTATAGAACTGTGGTTTAGTGCTTTAACATCTCTTGCCTTCCTCTTTGCACTAAGTTTGACAACTACGTAAGGACAGTCAGGAGACTACAGCAAATCACCCACATTATCTGTATTTTTTGAGCAGATGAGCCAATACCGCATTATCAAACGAGGGCGTTTTGAAGATGCTGGTGCTGCAAGGGCAGGCTCAGGTCAGCTAGGAACATGGCCGGGGTGCCCACCCTGTGGGCCCCCAGTGCGCCACAGAGCTCCCTGCTGCGGGGTTTTCATGCCTCCTGGCCTCGGCTGGTGTTTGCCGTTGGTGTGGTCGATAAATCCCCCAAGCTCAGAAAAGGCTGAATTTCACTTGTGTGTGTAGTGAGGAAAATATAGGATTTATAAATACCCAAATACCCAAGCATATACAAGGGCTTGTGGGTTGGGTTGGTCTGGATTAAAGGAGGTATTGAAAAATGAGGGAAGCCAGAAACTGCAGGCTTCTCATTTCTGTGATTTCTAATGGCTTTTCCTTTTGCATAAACATTACATTGACTCCATACCCAAAAGCACTGCAGGCATTTTCTCCCCTGCTCTGTACAAAATATAACCCAGACCTCTAAAATGGATATTTTTTATTAGGATGTTTGGTTTCCCCAAGCTGAGGAAAGAACAATTGCCCTCTGTGGCAGCAAGTCCCCAGCAAGCTGCAGGGCAGCCATCTCCTGGGTGAGGCAAACGACAGCTCCTTTGAGGGGGAGGGAGGAAGAAGTAAATTAAATCTCTGCGCTTGCATCCAGTGTTACCGGCACTTGAGGACACTGTTACCATGAGTTAAAGTTCTTGAATAAAGAGCTGATTTGAAGAACCAGTTTCTAAACAATAGCTGCTGGGATCGTATTTTGGTTTCCTGAGTCAGGTACTTTCATTCCCAGGGGATCAAAAAAATCGGATCCCTTCTCTGCAGATTGAGCTGGTGAACATCAGTGAACCAGGGAGCAGTGGTGCAGAACGAGATTTGCTTCTCCTGGTGCCTATGAAATGCTTTTTCTGCTCCTGCAGTTGCCCAGGGGTGTCCACACTAGTCGTTGTGGGACTCCTTGGCCTGATCTGCCTTCACAGAGCAGGAGGTGGTGCAGGGACCAGGATATGCCCTACAACATGAGTGTGGCTGTCTCAGTGGGGTCACAGTGACAGGGGAAGGCTGAGCTGCACAGACCCCTTGGTTGGGTTGTCCCATGTGTGACACAGGCGGGAGCCGTGCCTGTGGCAAGGAGGTCACCCAGGGTGGCAGCCCGAGTGCCAAGGTGGGACACACCAGGCTGCGGTGCTCTGTGGTGGGAGGGAGCCGACGATGCACAGCCCTGCCTGACCCACTGGCACTGAGGAAGGGGAAAATGCATTTCCTGGCTGGAGGCAGGACAAAGCGCTGAGCGATGCTCCCCGCGCTCACTGCTGGGAAGGCGAGGGCTGGTGTTCAGCTGCAGTGTTAAACACCAGCTCTCCTAAAATCAGCGAGGTGACTGCAGGATCTGACCCTACCAAAGCCGCTCAGTGCCTGCCTGGGTTCCCCGTGTGCCCACATAAATCAGCCCTTCGCGAGGTCACAGAATCGCAGAATGGTTTGGGTTGTAAGAGACCTTTAAATCTCATCTGGTCCAGCCCCCCTGCAGTGAGCAGGAACATGTTCAAACTGAGCAGGTTGCTCAGTGCCCCATTCAACCTCACCTGGAATGTTTCCAGGGAAGGGGCATCGGCCACCTCTCTGGGCAACCTGGGCTGGTTTTTTACACTTCATGTAAAAAATTTCTTCCTCTGGTGTAAATCTCCCCTCTTTTAGTTTAAACTCATCACCCCTTGTCCTGTGACAACAGGCCCTGCTAAAAAGATTGCCCCCATTTTTCTGATAAGCCCCCTTCAAATAGTGGAAGGCTGCAACAGGGTGTCCCCAGATGTTTCTCTTCTCCAGGCTGAATAACCCCAACTCTCTCAGCCTATTCTCACAGCAGAGGGGTTCCAGCCCTCGGATCATTTTTGTATCCCAACTCTGGACCTGCTCCAATAAGTTCATGTCTTCCTTACACTGGGTACCTCAGAGCTAGACCCAGCACTACAAGTGGGATCCCACCAGAGCTAAGTAGAGGGCCAGAGTCACCTCCCTTGATCTGCTGGTCACAGACGGCCCAGCTGCATGTCTCCTGTAAAGAGCACACAGGGCACTCCTCCTTTTCTGCTCCATTTTCCATGGAAGAGGGCACAGCGACAGGGTCAGGGATCTCAAATACCCACACGGGTGCCCTGGGTCTCACCTACCTCCAACACCAGGGCAGAGCCACCTCGGATATGCACCTCAAAGCACACTTGCACCCCCTCCCGACGCACATCCTGACCCAAAGCGAGGGACAAGTCCTGGTGGTAAGTGATGCCAGGCTGAGCAGGGAGAGGGAAAGGCTTACAAAAATCAGCATAGAGGAAAGGTGGGGGCTCCCCCCTTGCTCCCCTCCCTGCTTCCACATAATGCCCAACTGTGTGCAAGAGCAGGCGGGTCCCAGCCAAGACCTCGGGCTCTGAAAAGGAGGCTTTTAGCGTCAGCTCTAAGAGCCTGGCCCGTGCGGTGCTGCTAACATGACACTGAACTAACACTGCACTACAATCAAAGCATTTTAATAATTTAATATAACAAATGTCAGAAGGAGTGAATAATTCCCTGTAACCCTGAGGAGGCTGTTGGTGCGAGAAGGAGCCAAGTGGGTATATTGAGCTGCCTTAGCAATAGCCCTTTGACTCTCTGAAGGTAAATTTAAACCAGATGATGGATGCTGGGTGGTCGCCCCGGTGGGCAGAATGGTGAGCACTGTTCAGAAGTGCGTCACTGAAACAATTTAGCCCCAAAATTTGTAAGGCAATGGCTGCAGAGAATGGACAAAGAGAAGAAAAACAAGTTTCCAAGTAGTCATTCCTCCAGTTAGACGTCAAATCTGAAGAACTACAGTCTGTTTACCTGCCTTTGGCACACACGTTCCCACTTTAAGCAGTAAATAGCATGCGGATAATTATTCCAGAAAGCTCTTTAATAAGCTCCGGGCAGAAACTCACGTGCCTCTGGTATTACGTACGGATGGCAGGGAGCACTGATACTGGCACAAGCCTGGCCCTGCCCCAAGCTGGTGCTGCGGGAGGCTCCGCGGAGCAGGCGTTGCTGCTGGCCGTGCTGTCAGCACACGTCTTAATCCACAATGTTTGGCAATTAGTTGCTGAACACTCCCTGCTGCTGCCTGGCCCCAGTATCAGGATGTTCCTTACTCCACTGATGGGTTGATGGGAGTGACTCTTCCAGCAGCTCCCAGCCCAGAAGCTCCTGGGGAATCTGTGCTTCCCAGGCAGACCCCAAACCCTACGGATGGGCACTGGTGAGCACACTGGTGCTGGTAGGTGAGACTAACAGGGATGGAGCATGTGTCCCTGCAGCTGAGACACAAGCAAGGACCCAAAGCTACTCTCCTTATTTTACACTGAATACAGAATGATGAGACTCAGCAGGAAAAAATTCACGCCCCAGTCTAGTTCTCCTCTGCTCTGTGCCCATTGTCTTTGTCAAACTGAGGGCAAAATGCTGCTAAATGGAGCCAACAAGGTTTAGTACTCACTTTTCACTGTGTTGCCATAGTGCAAAAGAATATCCTGGGTGAAGCCACTGGGCAACCTTCGCCTCAGTCCATTTCCACATTTATCCTGCTCACAATCGGTAGTTCTGTGAAAAAAAACCAACAAAACAACTTTTGGAGAGGATCTCAAACGGTGCTTCTAGATGAAGGGGAAAATAGCAAAGTCAGATAAAAGCTGAGACCACACCATTGCTGGGCAGCAGAGGAGTGAGCCAGCTGCAGGATGCCACTATGGAAAAAGATTAAATAATTTCCTTACAGCATCTCTTTGGCTGTACAAAGACACAAACCATTCAGTAGACAGAAAGGCTGGAGTAAAGATTTTCAGCAAAACTAAGTCACTCGCCCTGGAGTGGGCACTAGTGAGATAATGGCTGATAAGGCTCAGTCTCAGCGTGCTGGAGCAGAGTCTCCCAGCCCTATGATTGAGGGTCAGAGGGACCAGGTCCAACCTCAGCACAGGAGCTGTTACAGGCAACCTGAAGATGTATCTGGCAAAGAAGCAGCTTCTGCTGCCTCTCTGCCGGGGAGCTTGCTCCAACCTCTGAGCCCATCAGGAGCTCACTATGGCCTGCCTTGGGGTGCTTGACAGGTCCAGCTTTAGCTCTTTTCACATATTTGCTCATCTATGCCCTCAATCATTCGCCATATCTAGCCTATTTAACAGGAAGAGAGGCTGTTTCAATGGAGATGCACCACTGCGTACCTCTTGCAAGACTGTCCCTGGGTGGCCATGGCCGATGCTCCCCATCTTCACCACTTCTCCTCGGAGTGATCCCTCGGTGCTGTCCACAGCCCCTGGCCGCTTTCTCTGGTGTCCCAACAATGTGTTTGCAGCTGTGTTTGGGACTGCACAGGCTTCTCTTGCCACTGCTGTTTCTTCCTGTCTCCAGTGTGAGGCTGTCGCTGTGTGGAGAGGTCGTGAGTGACCCCCAACAGCCTTGAGAGAGTCAAGAACCAGAGCCTGGAGCCAGTTTCCATACAGCTTTCTCTCCCTTGAGGATGCTGGATCTGTTTTGGATCTGATGCTCATCCAGATGGGCCCAAAAACATCCACTGGGCATGCAGACTAGAAGCACAGATCTGGTGTCCAAATATCAGCAAGCACAAACACCCTTTTGCAAGGTGAGGGATCTCCGCACATGGAAGAAGTGAGCTCAGGCTTAAGTCAAGACCTTTTCCTAACCAGACAGGCTGGATCCCCTTGCTAGGAGCAATTTCTTGAGTGTTCTACATCCCAGACATGGACAGATATGCCAAGGAGGGGTTCCTGCCCTTGCAGCACCCCTTCCCTCTCTGCAGATTTCCTCTTGTCCAGCCAAAGGTACTCAGGAGGTTTAAGGGGCTTTCAGTAATAGGGCAGGAGCTGGTGTTCTTCAAATGGGTGGTCTCACCTCCTCTGAAAGCAAGTCATCACCACAAGTCTGTGCAGCAGACACCCCAGAACTGTCCCCCCTGCTCATCCCCCAATTCTTGCACACTTGTCCCAGCTGGCCTCTAGGGCTTGGACCCACCTCATCTCTCTCTAGCCAGTTAACGCCCAACCTGATAAGTTAGCAAAGTTAAATACCGGCTGCTTGGGAACTCCTTCTAGTTAATGGAGCAGAAAGAATCAGGAAAAACACCCACTTCTTAGGTCTTGGAGAAAAATGCAGCTATTTTCATCCTTGCAGAAGCCAACACGCAGCTCCTCCTCGCGTGACTGCTCCCCAGCTGCACTCACAGCTCAGCAGCAGCATTTCCCAATTCACCAAAAAGCTGTACAACAACAAGCACGTCAGGGGGAAAAACAAAGAAATAATCAACTACAGCACTGCCACCATTGTGTGGGACTGGAAGTCTTAGAAATGCGCGTTTTGGAGCTACAGACATAGAGCCCTGTGTGTGCTTGATTGAAAACTGATGAAGCAGCTATGCAGTTATCCAAACTTCGTATTTTTCAATGCCAGCTCTGGTGTTGCAGCAGCTGAGATGCTCCCTGAGCTCCAGTGCTTTTTAATGGGAAAGCCTCTTCACCTTCTCCACCCTGTCAGGCCGGATGCAGAGGGAGCTCCAGGCTCCTGGCTCAGCATAGGGCTGGTGGGTCAAGGCAAGGAGCCCAGTTCTGGTGTTCCAGTGCTGGGAAACCACTGTCTTGTAGAACCAACCCGTACCAAACCAACCTGCTTCGAGACAGCGTGCGGAGGTACCTGCAGCTGCCAGCAGACCAGACAGTACTGATACTGCACGCCAAAGTCGCCCAGAAGTCATATGGCAACGAAAAAAGGTAGGACATCACTCCAGCTTCTCCAATTGCCACTTGCAAACCCAGCTACCTAAAGCTCAATTTCAGGCTTGCGAAGTTTCTTTGATCTAAGCTGGTGAAGCAAATGATGTAACATATCCCTTCTCCAGCCACCCATGACCTCTTTGCATCCAAAACCATCATTTAGTTCATCATGAACAGAATAAGGCTTTTAACCCCCACCTGCATCCATCCCAGTTAGACATTCCTAGTAGTTGGGTCCCTCCCATGAAGTACTGTACAGCAGAAAGATGAAATAAAAGAAGGAAAGGTACTATTCAAATGTTACTCCCCAAGAATGAAGTTACAAAGACGAGGAAGAGGAAAGGTTAGTGGCTTAAGTGCCATGGAAATCTTGTCTTAAAATCTGAACAGCCAGGGTAGGGACTGGGGCATTTCCATCAGTGCCCACAGTCTCCAAAAAGCTGCTATTTTTGAAAATCTTTCCCACTCTACAAAAATACCTTGAGGTTCTGGCTTGAATCTCCAAAATAGCCACTCTGGGACAGTGACATCAGACTGTGGCACTGTAATATAATTAATCCTCCATGAATCCTTGTGATACAATCCATCCTCCGTTATTACCAAGTGTGGAATAGCTGTGGAGGTGACAAGCTCTATCCCTAAGGCATAACTCACCCAGAGTCCAGCAACCTGCGGAGACAGTTCTAGGCTGGCCTGGCTGTGCCTGCAAGGTCCTCATAGCATCCAGCCTCCTGCCAGGGAGCTTTTAAAGGTTTTGTTTCAGGACTGGGTCTCCCAGCCAGGAAGAGAAGCCCTCATATCGCTGAGCCTTTGGGACAGCCTCTTTCTCCTGCTCCAGACCCCATGCAAGGGAAGAGCATGAAAATCAGATGCCAGGTCTGGAGAGAGATAGAAAACCAGTGCAGAACTCCCAGGTTAAAGTTTAAAGGTGCTGGTTCCATTTTATTTCATGGTGGGAGGCACAGGTCCATGCTGTGTATGACTTGCTTAAATAAACCCATACCCAGGACTTTAGGGCTCCAAAATAGCCAGCCCCACTGCTCTGCTAGCACTTTACACAGTATCAATAAAGGATGAATTTGCACCATTCACGCAAGTGCTGAGACAGTGGAAAACCAAATAAAACACAGGAAAACAGGTTTCTAAAACTCTGGTTATGGATTTGTTTGCATTGGGCTCTGAATCTGTCTGTAAATGCAAACTCTGTTCCCAACCTGCCAAAACTCCCACATGACAGGGGCCTGATCCCCCCCTAGCTCGAGGCAGGGGGAGCCAAGGTGCTTTATCCTCCTCTAACGGGGCCATCTCAGGGCCAGTGGGCTTGTGGCCACCAGCAGCAGCACTAGATCATAGAATGGTTTGGGTTGGAAGGGACCTTCTCCAGTCCTCATCCAGTCCACCTACCTTGCCATGGGCAGTGACATCTGCAACTAGAGCAGGTTGCTCGTGCTCTGACCAACCTCACCTGGAATGTTTCCAGTGATAGGGCTTCTACCACCTATCTGGGCAACCTGGGCCAGTGTTTCACCATCCTCATTATAAAAAATTTCTTCCTTCTCTCCAGTCTAAATCTCCCCTTTCTTAGTTTAAAACCATCACCCCTTGTCCTGTCATAACAGGCCCAGCTAAGAGATGTGGTAGCCACCCGGGCTAGGGCCAGAGGCTGTGGCTGCAGCCAGAGAAGCCAAAAGAGCTGCTTCAGCAGAGCCCGATTCATAGAATCATCATCATAGACTGGTTTGGGTTGGAAGGGACCTTTAAAGGTCATCTGGTCCAACCCCCTTGCAGTGAGCTAGGACGTCTTCCACCAGATCAGGTTGCTCAGAGCCCCATCTGGCCTGGTCTTGAACACTTCCAGGGAAGGGACATTGACAGCTTCTGGGCCAGCCTCGCCCACCTTACCCCCAGCCGGGAGGTCCCCTGCCCCTCGCTGTAGCACTGTGTACCTCCCAGGGTGCAGGGTTGCTCCCACTGCTGGTGAGCCCCAGCGAAGATCTCTGCTCTTAACAGTCGTCCCATCACCCCCAAACACCATTTCCGGATGCTAAAGCGCAGTAAAAAAAATGTCCTCTTGTCTCCACAGGTTCTTCTGCCCCCCACCTTGCGTTTACCTGAGTGGGCCAGGATGGAAGTTAAAACAAGAGCAGATGAAAGGTAAGTGCTGGGCGACATCCCCGGACACCTCCTCCCTCTCTTTCCATATCATGGAGAGCTGCCCTCGGCCTCTGCAAAGGGAAGAGTGATCCAGTTTATTTTACCTTCAGGCTCCCAAACTCCTCTTTCCCTCTTGAGTCTGAGCCCTCTGAGGTCCAGATGCCTGAGCAGGGGCTGGAGGGTGCCTCTCCCCATCTCTTCCAGCCAGGGACCAGGGAGAGGCAGGATTTCGGGTGTGCGGGTACATGGGGCTGGACAGCATGGGCAGCAGCCTGATGGAGACCCAGAAGCTGAGCTTTGAGGAGCAGCCAGATGCAAAGGTAAAGCCCGCTGCTCCCTGGGACTGTGGGGACACTGCTTACACAGGGGATGGGCTGTCCTTGGCATCACCCCACACCCTGGGATGTTGTGGTCCTTCCTTCCTAGCTACCGCTCCTGCTTTGCCACCTTGATGTGGCAGACGCGGCAGCCCGAGCAGCCGGACAGGCTCCCCTGCCTTGCAAAGGGCCCTATGTCTGCCTTCAGCACCGTCTTTTCGGGTCGGCTGCCCCTGTGGCAGGCGAGCTGCCAGAATTTACACAGCTCCCTCACCCTGGTACCTTCTCCCGATGAGCAGCGCTGCTGCTTATCGCAAAATGAATGCCCTTTTCTTTTTTTTTTGCGGATAAACAGCTAAAAAAATTATATATCCCCCAATGAATCCCGAAGTTCAGGAGCTTCAGTAGGGCTCTGGCTTCTTTTGATAGGAGGTGGGGGGAGAAAGAAGAAGAAAAAGCATTATCTGGGGTCCCAGAAGAGCGCAGGGTCTGAGCCAGGCCAGAAACCTTACAAAAAGAGCCTTTGTCTGCAGTGCTTGCATTGCTGCTGAGGCTCAGCCCATCGGCCAGGTCGGCTGGGAAACCATAAACCCAGGGTGATTTCTCATGTTATGTGGGATAAATCACACGTGAACATTCATTTCCATGAAGAATTCTCTGCCCCTAGTGTAAATAAAGCCTCTGTCGATCCCCAGCTCTTCATTCCACCTGTAATAACAACTCTGGTCGTTTCCCCCTTTAAATGAAGCTGGGGCTCTTTGAAAGGACACTATTATGCCCTTGTGGGGTGTTGAGGAGGGTGAGGAGGGCAAGGAAGGCTGGCAGGGCTGGGCTGGAGCTGCCAGCAGCCCCTCTCTGCCCTTGGTAGGGCTTCGGCTGTGCCAAGGCGCTGTACATCTCGGACGCAGACAAGCGCAAGCATTTCCGCCTCGTCCTGAAGCTCTTCTTCAGCAACGGCCAGGAGATCGGCACTTTCCACAGCAAGCTGATCAAGGTCATCTCCAAGCCCTCACAGAAGAAGCAATCACTGAAGAACACGGACCGTGCGTACGGGGCTGGCTCTGTGGGGAGGAAAGCAGGCATGAGCCCAGGGCGGGATGCTGTCTGAGTACTTACAGCTTGGCTCTGGACTGGTCCAGGTTGGACCCAAAGCCCATAGACACCCCCAAAAGAGGATATATATGGATATTTTGGTGCTTCATTTCCAAGCATGAACCCACGTGTGATGGGTTCACCCATCACAATATGTAATGCCCTGTCATCATCGTGTTCTCCACTCCATGAGCTTCACCTTTGACAAGCCCAGCTGGGTTGGCACTCCCATACAGAGAAGGGCAGATGGGAAGGTTGCTGGCTCCTGGAGGCTGCTTATACCTGTAACCAGGATTTGACTTTCCTTGGCTTGACAATGCCATAGGTCAAGCCACATACAGACCTGGCAAGCACTAACCCAGCCCTTCTCCCCACAGTCTGCATCAACTCGGGCTCCAAAGTCTCCCTGTTCAACCGCCTGCGCTCCCAGACCGTTAGCACCCGCTACCTCTCCGTCGAGGGGGGAGCCTTCATCGCCAGCGCCAGGCAGTGGGCAGCCTTCACTCTCCACCTGGGTAAGAAGCCATGTGGGACTGCTGACACCAGCCATGCCCAGGGCTGTCTGCCTCCAGCCCTGGCTCCCCCCTCCTGCAAAGCTAGTTCTTGGGGGTGAAAGGGGTGGCTGGCAATGTGGGAATCTGGCTCAGGTCTCACCTCTGTCTAGTGTTTCTGGTGTTTCTCTGGAGCCAACAGCTGTTTCCCACTGGTCTTAAGGGTTGACATCATGCCATAGGGGTGCACAGGCTGTGACTGGGGCCTGAAAGTTCACAAATCCCAGCAAGTAACTTGCCTGGAAGAGGCCAGAGCCCAGCTACATCCCTGCCTACTCTGCCTCCAGCACTGTCCCTGAGAGGTATCGTATCCCGGTCCTACTCTCCCAGGCTGGGCTCCCAGGGAGCAGCGGTGTCTCCAAGCAGCAAGCACCTGCAGAACAGAGAAAGCAGTAAGAGAGTGCCAAGAGCATGGCCAGACCTGTGCATAGCAAGTTAGCCCAGGTTGACCTGCTCCCCAGCTGCTTGGGGTGCTGACTCTGCCTCTCTCCTTCCCGGCAAGCCGACGAGCAGTGCACCCGGAGCGAGTTCCCCCTGCGAGAAGGGTATATCCGCTACGGCTCTGTGGTCCAGCTCATCTGCACGGCCACCGGCATCACCTTGCCTCCGCTGGTAAGCCTCCATCCCTGTGGGTGTCAGGCACACAGACCTGGCCTCTGAGTGGCAGGTGCCACCCCTGGGGTGCTGCTGCTGCCCCACAGATCATCCGGAAGGTGACGAAGCAGTACGCCATGCTGGACGTGGATGAACCCATCTCCCAGCTCCACAAATGCGCCTTCCAGTTCCAGGGCAGCGATCGCATGTACCTGTGTCTGTCCACGGACAAAGTGATACAGTTCCAGGTACAACAGTGCGAGGAGGGAGTGGTGACACCCTGGGATGCTCCCCATCCTTGCTCCAAGCTCCTCTGTGTCGCTGCTGCCTGGGGAACGTGTCACTGGGAGGGGTCTTCCAGTGAAGAGGGCTGGCATGCAAATTAAGGTCAGAGTCGCTGCAAAGCCATCTGCCTCTGGCTTGCCTGCAGCAGTGGGGACATCATCACCAAGGTCTTTGCAAAGGCATCACGATCTCCGTTTCCCCGTGAGTGTAGCAGTTGCTCACTGGTCCCCTGCCATCCCCGCTGCAGTGTGTTTGGAGCTGTGACACCCTTCACAGGCATCTCCCTGCCCAAAGGAAGCCAACCGGGAGCTGCTGAACGACGGCTCCTGTTGGACCATCATCGGCACCGAGACGGTGGAGTACACCTTCAGTGAGAGCCTGGCCTGTGCCCGTGAGCCCGTCAGCCCCGTGCCACTCATCACCGCCCTGCAGGTAGTCACAGCACCGGCCACAGGCCGCTCCCACCCCTCTGTCACCTGCGTCCATCACAGCTCCTGCTCCTAAGCCCTTGCACCCGCACACAGCATCTCCCGGCTTGAGGTTGCTGTGGGAACAGTTGGGTCTAGACTGCTGTGGTGGGAACGTGGAGTACAGGCAGAGCATCCTGCAGGAGCAGGAGTCTGGCTCGTTCCACTATGTAACACGCTGCCGTGCACTCTGCCTGGCACAGCTCACGGGCGGCGGGGATGTGGCCATGCTGGAGGTGCAAGGGGAGTATTTCCACGCACACCTCAAGGTCTGGTTCGGAGACGTGGAAGCAGAGACAATGTACAGGTAACGTGGCCGAGGGGGCTGGGGAGCAGGCAAGGACTAGCAGCTGGGTTTGGGCTGTGCTGGGCAGCTCTGGAAGGGACACGGCTGCTGATCTTGGGGACGGGGGCACTTGCACTGCCCATTGTGTGAGACCAAGCAGGAGCATTGGAAGGAGAAGCAGGGGCGAGTCTGGCTGGTGCCTGCTCTCTGCCCTGGCTGAAATGTTGAGATATCAGTAGGTGGGGGACAACAGGGAGCTAAGCATGCTGCAAGCGACCAAGCAACCCTGGCAGAGAGGAACAAAACACTGGGGAGGAGAAGGGACACTCTCTGGAGGCTTCACGCTGAGCTCCAGGCTGGAGGAGACATGCAGGAACTCACTGCCGGCCACTCCTGCGTGGGACCCTCCTTAGTTAATGCACGTCCTCCTCTCCTGCACTGTACCCAGGAGCCCCAAGTCCCTCATGTGCGTTGTCCCTGATGTCTCTGCCTTCGGCAGTGACTGGAGGTGGCTGCGATACCCCATCACGGTCCCTCTCCTGCTGATCAGGGATGATGGCCTCATCTACTCCAGCTCGTTCACATTCACCTACACCCCAGAGCAGAGCTTCATCCCAGGGCAGCAGGTCCTCTCGGATGTCTCCCAGGACTCAGACAAATTACTTGACAGTATCCATCAGGAGTTCACCAGGACCAACTTCCACCTCTTCATGCAGAGCTAGCAAATTGGGTGGGCAGAGGCTTGACCTCGCTGCCAGCGTTGGGGAAGAGGAGCAGCCCTGAGTCCTGCCAGGGTTCCTCATCCAGAGGGGATGGGGCTTGGGGTGGCCCTGTCAAAGGGTGCTCCACACACATCAAATGCCCACCATGTTACTGTGATTTATTGCTTTGTCTCTTTTTCATGGCAGCAAGTCCCCCTGATGAGATCTCACATGAGAATGTCAATAAATCAGGCTTGAAGGACCCTTTACTGATTCAATTGCTTCTTTACTAACCTTCACGATTTTCCTTCTATGCTGCCACAGAACATCACAGCTCCCTTGATGTCCTCAGTCCATATATTCAAAGCCCAGAAGGATCAAGGATGATGCATGAAGGCAACCTTAAGTGTTATTGATGTATACAAAGAATCCCTGCATCACTTCTGTGCTTTTCGGTAATGAGGAGCTGATTTCCAGCAGCCAAATACCTGGCACCAGATGTTTTGGTTTTTGGTGGGTTTTTTTTTTTGTATTGGAGGCCCAAATGGGGTTATTTCAAGAGGAAAAGGGAAAAAGAGAGAGAAACAAACTTCTATGTGAAACCCAGTCTCTTCCTAGCTGGCATGGCTCTACCAAGCTCTGTTGTTTTGCGCACTTAAACCCACAGAAATTGCAGTGCAAGCGTCAGCAGGAAACTGATGATCTAAAGATGCCATAAAAAGAAGCCAGGTTTCTGGAAACAGACCTGAGCATTAATCAAAGCGTGTCTTACAGCTTTATTTAGCCTTCAGAACTCCATGGCATCAAAAGGCCCATGGTGTACCTGGAAATCTGATGGTTTGGCAGTCCAGAGCTGGGTTTTAAAACAACTCAACTGCCAAACCCATGGAGCTGCTTAATCCACACTGGACTGGGCAGCAGTGGGTGGGGTAGCAGAGGAAGCATGGTGCCCCATGACCCGCAGCATCCCAGAAGCACACGGGCACCCTTGGCTCATCACCTAGCTTACCTGTGTGTTTTGTGTGATCCAGCATGTTTCGGACACCAGCAATGCACAGATGGACATCCCCAGCATGCGGCCCATCCTTGGCCTCGCCGTGTGCATCCCCTACCATGCTGAGGCTCTAGATGCTGAATTCGGGGCTGCTGGGGAGTGACAGCCTCACACCAACTAGAATGGAGGTGCACAGTGGTGCCCAGTGTCTTGGCCTCTTCTGTCTGCTTGTGCATGGCTCTGGCTGCCACAGGAGCACAAGACCTTGGGTTTTCAGAGTCCTAATTCAGGGCTTCTCAGGGGCAGCACCTCCCTAAACTTCACCAGGAGATGAGGTTTCTTCTTCTTCCAAACAGGAGCCTCAGACAGGGTGAAAAACTGTCAGCAGACACATTTGTGTGCATCTAGAGCTGCACCTGCTGGAGGAAAAACACAGGAAGAACATTACAGTGCATGCCAACAGCCAAGGGCCGGTGCAGGAAAGGGCTGGAGGACAGAGGAACGGTAACCACATGAAGATCAGCAGGGGATTTCAAAAGGAAGCAAGTCTCTCAAGCAGGAGACAGGTCCTGATGTGCTCATTAGATGTTGAGAGCAGTGATACGAGATCTTACTGCTCTGGGTCCTGGCAAATGCATGAGCACCTTATAGTGGGGCAGCAGGGGTTTCACCTGTGCAGCAGCTGCTTGGGCCACTCCATCGGCCCATACTCCCCATCCCCTATGCTCACCTCTCCAGCAAATCCACCCTGGCCCTAAGGTAACTGAGGATGAGATGCAAGAAAATCTCTTAATCAACCTGAACGAAGCATCCCTCATGTCTCCTCCAAAAGCATTTTCTCCCCCATCTCCTCAGAGAAGAGCTGGAGGCAGTGAAAGGATGGGACCAAGCCTTTCGGTTTTTGCCTGCATCCCACACAGGAGTGTCTGGAGCCTGTGGACAGCTCAACCTGCTCCCATCTCTCGGAGGCCAGGGCATAACTCCCATTTTATGAATGGAAGGCACCCTTGACTATATTTAGCAGCAGCCCAGTCCAAAGGGCAGGAGGAGAGCTGCTTATTGACTTCAAGGGCTTGGAACAAGCCTGCCTTGTCATATTTACGGTGCAGCGCTTTGCTGGAGAGGCCAGGAAAGCACCGAGTGGCTCATTCTTGAAGCCTGATGGATTAGGCAGCGGCCACAGTAATTCAAGCCACATGGGGAAAGAGGAGAGGCGGCAGTGGGCAGGCTGGAGGGGCCTCAAGGGGCTCCCGCCTTCCCCCGACCAGCCACAGGCTGCATTTAATCTGCTTCTCACACCAGGTCCCACAAATGAAAACAAGGAACTTTGCACCTCCTGGAGGAGACATTTCCCTGCCACGGTGAACATGTGTTCCACGGCACGGCAGAGAAGCCAGTAGCCTCGGCAGAGCTGTTTATTTGCACAATCCCTGATTAACACAAACGTCTCTCCCAGGCGCCAGCCATCCAGGGGTACGCTCTTGCTCACTCGTGGGTCAGCAGCGCCTGTCTCTGCCTGATCCTACAACAACCCAGCACAGGTCGGGGAAACAGGGACTGTCCCACCGGCTCCAGTGAGCTGGGTGCCTGCTCAAAGCTGGGCTGCCCAGCAGATCCCATCTGGCAGTTCTTTTCTGTGCTCCTGAGCTGTATACGGAGCTTTTCTCTGTCCCCAAGGCACACAGGAACAGGGGTATAAATACAGCATGAAAAAAAACCTTCACATCATTCCAAAAGCTGGGGATTTAGGAAAAACATCAAAAGCTTTGGGGATGCTGAGGACTTGTGCTGTGTGCAGCCACGGCATTGCATGAGCATCCCCAAGTGCCTGAAGGGGATTCACTGCTCCCACGGGGCTGGGGCGCAGTTGGGGCTGCTTAGAGCCCCACCACACCAAGGAGACATTTCAGGTCCTGAACGTGAGTGTACCTTCAAAAGCATCAAGAAGAATATAAAATCCTGGCTTTCCCTTCATGAAACAGTATCCCAGAGGACCATTAAAGAGGGCCTACAAGAAAGCTGTAGAGAGACATTTTTACAAGGGCGTTTAGCAAGAGGATAAGGGGTAATGGTTTTAAACTGAAAAAAAAAAAAAAGTTATATTTAGATTAGATGTAAGGAAGAAATTCTTCATTGTGAGGGTGGTTAGACACTGGAATGGGTTTCCCAGGGAAGTTGTGGATGCTCCACTGCTGGATGTGTTGAAGGCCACGTTGGATGGGGCTTTGAGCATCCTGCTCTAGTGGGAGCTGTCCCTGCCCATGGCAGAGGGCTTGGAACGAGATATCTTGAAGGCACCTTCCAACTCAAAGGCATCTGTGATTCTGCGAAGTTTGGTCTTGGTCTGTCTCTCTTGCAGCACTGACCCGGCCGTTTGGAAGAAGAGCTGCTGCCATCTAGTGACCCAGCCACCAGCACCCTGCTGCTGAGCACCGCCACACTCATCACACTGCCTTTGCCCATGCCACTCAGAGGCTCAGGCCTGCCCAGGAGCCACACTGGGTGCTGGAGATCACCTGGGCATCTCTGGGCATCCTTGAGCATCCCCGGGGAACATTTTCTGCCCCACTTAGAGAGTTTGACTTTTTTGAATAGCCGTTGCATTGCATTTTGCCCCAAACTGTTCATCCAGCAGGTTTCCTGGATGATTGGTTGAGTGTTTTTCAGAGAGCGGGGAGGCAGCTGTGGTACACGGTGGGTACGGGGAACGGCCCTTCCCTGCTCATCCAGCCCAAATTCAGCCTGGTGATGCAGTTCTTGGCAGCAAGGTAACCATCGGGTTTGCTTCTAGGGCAATTTACAACTTGCAGAAGGGCCAGAAAAACTGGTTAACGGGGGTCTTTGCAACTCCTTGTGCAGAGGAGGGGAGCTGGCCGGGGGGCTGTAGGAGTGGAGCTGTAGGAATGGGGCTGTTCTGTATCAGCAAGGAGTCTGCCTTGGCAAGGGCAGCCCAGGGCAGGTCCCTCTGCTATGCCGTGGCTTCATTCCCTCCCCAATAAGAGTGTGGTCAGGGTGGTGGCAGCGGTCCCAGGTCCCTGCCTGTCCCCTGCACAGGACTGTGGGTGAGCATCACCAGGGCCCCCACGTCAGGAGATGCTGCTGCAGATAGTGCTGAAGACATGGAGAAAGGGAGGCCATCCCCTCAGAGCAGCCTGTCCCCCAGCCCTAAGCCCTGCACCCCTGGGTGGTCCAGCAGGCCCATGGCCCGTGCTGCTTGGTGTAAACATTTGTATCGCTGGCCCTTGAGAATGAGGGGTGTGGGGATGCTGCTTTGCCCATCTGGTAGGGGAAAGGTGCAGAGAAAAGACCCTTTCTAGGAAACGTGGTGATCCCCAGGGCTGGTGCTGTGCACAAACAGGGCTTGGACAACAGGACAGGATCACAGGGCTGGTTACAAGCTAAAAAAATCCTTCTCCCTCCCAAGCCCCTGCACTGGTCCCAGCCCTATCCACAGACCCCAGTGGGGTCCCGTTATCCTGAGCATCCCTCTAAGGGCACCCCTGGCTCCAGCCCAGCCCTGCATACAGGGCTGTAGGTTTGGGCAGTGCCCGGAAAACCTGTGTTGACTTTATCCTTTTTCTGACAGAGCTATAAATAACCCAGCTGGGTGGTGGGATGCAAAACTATGCCGGGACCAAAATAAACTGAGTTGTGTTGCTGAGGAGTTACAATTACCTGCTCAAGAGACTCCAAGCACATTGGGAACTACCCAGGCATGCAGCCCTGCTGGCCAGACTCTAAAAACAAAATCCCAAATAGCATCAAGGACAGAGCGAGCCGGAGGTAGTCGTGGGTTCTCGTATCACAAGCGACACCGGGAGCAGGTATTATTAGCCCCTGTTCCAAGATGGGCAGTTTAGGGCCAAGCCTGCCACGCTTCTGTGCCCACAGCTAAGGGGTGCTCAGCTCCGCCCACACAGCCAAAAAGCCTGTGGAAAATTTGGTTTCCTTTTTCCTTTTTTTCCTTTCCTTAAAACAAGAAAAACAAGTTGAGAACAAGCTCACCTGGCAAACTCCATACTCCCTGCAGCCCTTGGAAGGTGCAAGCATGGGGGTCAGCAGCATCCCCCTGGGATGCAGGGCTGGACCATTGCCCCAGGGCTGCAGCTGGGGCGTGGTGGCAGGATTAGGGGTGCAGAGTCGGTGCTGGACATGTCTCCCCACAGTCAGCCCCACACTGCAGCACAGCCAGGGGGCCCAGGGAGCCTGGCTAGAGGGCACAGGATGGAGGGAGCTGGCAATCTGCTTTCATCTTGCTCTCAAAAGAAACACAGGGATAGTTTTTCCAAGGTTCACTGGGGAGGGAAAGTAGATTTTTGAACAGCATAAATAAACAACTGGGCTTGAAAAACGCAGGCCCAACTGCCATGCAGCCATGCTGTGATCAGGTGTGCAAACCAGGCCAACAGTTATGGGTCAGCACTGGAAAAGAACCGACTGGGTGCAGTGCCCTCCCCATGAGTCCAGCTCTGGAGCCACCAGTGGAGGAGCTGAGCAGCACCCGACCGCTCACCCACAGTCCCAGGGCTGTCACACTGGGTACTACCCTGGCGTGGCCTTACTCAGAGCACTGCCGAGAGCAGGCAGGACCGTGCAGCACCGTGCACAGAGCGGGCTGGCACCCCAGCTGCGCACCTGTGCCCCTCGCCCTGTTAAATCTGGGCTCCTGCCCTGGCTGGTTTGGGCTGGGACGGTTTGGGAATGAAGCTCCAAACTCCCCCATTGAGGCCCTTCACCTCTGCATCAGCCCTCGCCAGGACAGCCCGCTCCAACTGGTCACTGTGAAAGGACTGGGATGTCAGGATGGGCATCAGGATCTGCCAGGACAGTGGCTGGAAGAAGAAGCAGCAGCTGGAGGGGTCTGACCCCACAGTGATGTGCCCTTGCTCCCTGCACCCAGAAACAGGGACCTGGTCCTGGCCATGGCACCAGGTAGCACCAGGATTTTGGATATGGGCTGAGCTGCAGAAGCGGGCTGAAGAAAAAAAAAAAGACAGAGAGAATGAATTGCTTTAGCTTTGATGTGTGGGCACAGCTCAGTCCAGCACAAACCTATTCCCAGAGAGGAAGCATGGCCCTGGGAACCTCACTGGGGAGTGGGACTGGGAGCAAGTGGCGTTACCTGCCCAGCCAGACCCTGCCTGCCTGTGCTGCTGCCTGACAGGCCCTGCCCAAGCCGGGCTGAAGTGGGTAGTGGGTTCCTACAGAATGCAAGTTGCACCAGAGGAGGTTTAGGCTGGATATTTGTAAAAATTTCTTCCTTGAAAGGGCTATAAAGCCCTGGACCAGACTGCTCAGGGCAGTGGTGGAGTTCCCATCCCTGAAGGAGTGTAAAAGCTGTGGCGATGTGGTGCTGAGGGACATGGTTTAGGGGTGACCTGGCAGTGCTGGCTTAATGGTTGGACTCAATGGTCTTAGAGGTCTCCTCCAACTAAAACAATTCTATGCTTCTATGAGAGCGGCTCAGCCCTATCAGGGCCAGGTGACACGGTGCAGGGGAACAGCATGGGGGCTTCAGCCCTTTGCATACCCACTCTACACAATGGGGATGCTCAGTGTCATCCTCACCTGCCAGACCCATGTAGGGCCAACACAAGGCCCCTGACCCACTGTTTGTGGGCTGGCCGCTCAGGGGGGCTGCCAGGAGCTGCCTGCCTGAACAGGAACAAAGGCAGCAGCCCCTGCTGCTGTTCCTCTGCCTCCCAAGCCCCAAACCGGCACCCAGAAAGCAAGTTTGCAGGGAGTCCCACACACAGGAGCAGAAGAAAAGGCAAGTTGTTAAACCCGCTCCAGCGTACGGCTGAATTAACAAGAGCAGGATCAGTGCTGTGGGGCAGGGTGAGATTTTCTCTTTGCTTTCTGCCATGAGAGGCACAACCAGGAGGGTGGCTCTGGGAGAGGAATCCCCCCCCAACCCCCCATCCCAGCCATGACACCCAGGGAAGCTGGGGGTACACCCAGGATTTGTCCCTGCACCACCACCAAGCGTCACCAGCCCCACCGGGCTGCCTCTGGGGTGTGCGTGGGCACCGTCCCCTCACGGCCGGCCAAGGGCCGACACGTGTGTGTGCACACAGCCCCCCCTCGGCTGTGCTGGGGGGAGTGGGCAGGTTTGAAGGGCTCTTTGTTTCCCCATGTAATTATATCTGAGCGGGGGAATAGGAACGTGCTGAAAACCCCTCGCTGGACCTTTCTGATGGGAGCCGGGGCGTTTGGCCGCACAGTGGCCTCATTGTTCCTTCCCACACGCCTGGGGCAGCTGGCCCACCTCCTGCACCCCCTACTGCCCTGGAATAACCAGCTCGTGATTAAAAAATGGGGCTTTTCCCTCTGCAACATCAACTCTCAGCACAACGCCCCGAGCCTTCCCCTTGCCCAGGGCCGGCAGCAAGGGCAGTGCCCGCAGGTGAACCAGTACCTTTTGCCACCAGCAAACCAGACACTTGCACCAGCCTGACTGGGCAGAGCCATACAATAGAATCATGGAATCACTTTGATTGGAAAAGACCTTTAAGATCATCGAGTCCAAATGTTAACCCAGCACCACCAGGTCACCACTAAACCGTGTCTCTCAGCACATCTACATGGCTTTTAAACCCCTCCAGGGATGGATATCCACACTCCTGTCCATGTTAAACCCCACAGATAACTGGAGACACCCAGTCCTTGCCCTGCCCCATGCAGAACCACTCCCGCCCTTGGGAGGAAGAGCAGCAGTGGACTTATGGTTGCAGCAAACCAGTTTCCAACAACGAACTGGTTGTTGAGGTACAGCTGCTCACCAGGGCAGTGGCCGGATAGCATGCCAGCCTGCCCCTCGTGCTGGTCCTGGCCAGTTGTCTTCAAAATCAGGCAGTCCCAAGCTATAGCTCTGCTTTCAGGCTCTACTTTCAAGCAGACATGTGCAAAGGGGCCCCAACCATCGTCTTCCTGGTAGCCCCAGGAAAGGCTCAATGGAAGGATCAAGGTTTTGGATCACCTTTGCTAAGGATGGACTTGTAAAACAGACCTTTAATGAACCCAACAGCTTCTGTGGCCAGATTCTGCACAAGCACTGCTCAGGCTAAGGCCAGAAGCTGCTGACAGATGATCAGCACCCCGCACATCTGGCTGTCTCGCCCACTCAGGTGAAGGGACCTGGGGCCACCAGTCTTAGGGGAGCATCCCATCCCTGCAGCTGAACGGAGATGCACCCACAGGGCTCAGGACGGGCCCACTCGCTTCCCTCATGTGGCAAAGTATGTGATGGGGGGGCTGAGTCAAGCCAGCACCCCTGCCCTGGAGATCCCCAGGAGTTCAGGCTCCACACCTAGCCATCACCACCCCCTGCCCCGAGGCTGGGGGTGTCGTTGGGAGCCAAACTGGCTCCACCTCACCCTCCATGATGCTCAGCACAGCCTTCGCAGGTCCAGCCTTGCCAGTGGCTCTGGGGACACAGCTCCTGGAGCTGCGAATGTGGCAGCTCATTGCAGTGTGCTGGTGCCAGGCCAGGATAAACAGGGGGCCCTGGGCAAGGTGCTGGGACTGCCAGCAACCACTAGTCCTGCAGCCCAGCGGGGTTCCCGTGCTGGGTGTTGGGTTCCTCCATGAAACAGCAGCTCTGGCCACCCTGTGCTCATCACAGCTGTAGGCAGATTTTCTCAGGTGATCTCCCAGCACCATGTGGTCACATCAGACACACAGGAGCTGCTTCCCCAGGGTCTGTTCCCCACCATCGAGCTCTGACTCGTTTCACTGCATCGGTCAGACGCACCTTTGCCACAGTGAATCAATGTTACTAAGTTGAATCTATTCCCAGTACAAATGCATCGTTACACCTTCTCCCACCCACACTTTTCCCAAGCCACCAATATTTTAGAACGGCAGAAATCCCTGACTCTTCTGGTTTCCATGTAGGGACAGGGGATCTGTGTCTCCACCTGCTCTGCTGGGGAAAGGGAGAGGGGAAGGGCCCATCCCCACAGCACTAGGGTAGGAGCAGGGTGCTGGTGGGCCAAGGGCTGCATTGTGAGGCTCAGCACAACCTGAACATCTCTAGACACACAACAAAATGGATCCTTACATCAGAGGGTGCTGCCTTCCCAGCCCTGCTCACCCACCGTGGTTCAGGGGTGCGCCTCAGGCACAGGATGAGCTCCTGAGACTCAGCCCTGAGCAGAACTCACAGCCCATGTGCATGAGAAAGCCAGGCAAGCACCATGCCAGCCCTTGCTCGGCCTGAGCACCCCCTGCCACACAGCCACTCTGGGAGTCCCCTTTCACCCTGGGCTCGTGCTACACGCCACAACCCCTCCAGCTAACCAGCCACTATGGATGACAGTCTGCTGGGATGTCCAGCTGTGTGCTGCTCCCTCCCACAGCAAAGCCCCACAAAGGCTCTTTTAATGCCTTTTGCAGGGAAATGCCATTTTCTTGTGGTCTCAGATGTTGTTCAGAGCCCCAGCCACCTAAGTACAGCTGCCCTCAAGCTTTGGCTGCAAAAGCTGTGATGAGAAGTGACACAGCTAACACCTTGATAATGCTGCATCCGAATCCTCTCCATAAGGAGTACAAACATGGGCTGGGGAGCACCCTGGGAAGAGCTTGCTTCCATTTGAGTACTCAGAAGCTGGTGGCACATCTAGGTGAGAAGCTGTTTTAGTGCCTCCTCCCCATTCCTGCCAAGGGCCTTTAGCTGTACTGAGACTCTTGCCAAGCACTGAAAAAACCCCCAAATCAACCAACCAACCAAATAAAAACCGAAAAAAAAAAAGGAGGGGGGGAGCGGAGAAAATAGATGACCGAAAAA
>VWZK01015101.1:146354-169033 GCA_013396935.1 Baryphthengus martii
CTTGCCGCGGAACTGCCACCCGCGGAGGGTGCCAGGGCTGGCAGCTCATCGTGAGCAGAGACCCCCCAAAAACATCCGCTCCCCGGTGCGAGCCGCGGGTAAGCGAGAGCAGAGTGCGGGTGGGCAGCGGGCAGGGGCTCGGCCGTGCCGGGGGACGCCCAGCAGAGGGCAGCAGAGCCCGGGCGAGCGGAGCGAACGGGCCCGGAGCGGAGCCGGGGGTGTCCCGGGGTGCTCGGCCAGGCTCCCAGGAGCAGGGGGCCGGGGAGCAGGCGAGGGGAACACGGGCAGGGGAACCAGGCAGGCAGCGGCAGCCCAGGGGTTACAGCCCGAACCCAACCCAGCTCTGCTGCATCCCATAGTCCAGCTGCTGGAGCAAAACCCACCCCCCTTCCTGCTCCACGGGGTGCTGCCTGCGCGGGAATCAGGCAGCGAGGATCCCAGTCCTCCTCTTCCTCTGAGATGTCTGATGGAGCAGGTCTAGATGAGGGCCACAAAAATCTCTCCCATGAAAACAGGCTGAGGGAGCTGGGGTTGTTCAGCCTGGAGAAGAGAAGGCTCCTGGGTGACCTAATAGCGACCTTCCAGTACCTGAAGGAGGCCTGCAGGAAGGCTGGAGAGGGACGGTCACAAAGGCCTGTAGTGATAGGATAAGGGGCAATGGTTTTAAATTAGAGTAGATTTAGACTGGATGTTAGGAACAAGTTCTTTTACCATGAGGGTAGTGGAACAATGCAACAGGTTGCCCAGGGAGGTAGATGAGGCCCCATCCCTGGAGGTATTCAAGGCGAGGCTTGACAAGGCTCTGAGCAACCTGCTCTAGTTGAGGATGTCCCTGCTCCCTGCAGGGGGGTTGGACTAGATCACCTTTAGAGGTCCCTTCCAACCCAAACCATTCTATAATTAAGGAGCTGCCTTGGTACATGTGATGGGCTCAGCCCCCCAAGAAGAGCAGCCCTAGGCAGCATCACCTGCCCCAGACCTGGCACTGAGGGGATGGGCCAGAGGAGAATGAGGAAGGAGCTGAATGTTTTACCTCCATCAATCAGCACATCCCTGCAGTGAAGGGGCAGCTGTGCCCAGTGATAATGGGGATGAAAGGTTTTCACTCTGCAGGCCACAGCCCTGAGGACAGCCCACCCAGTTACCCCCTGCACAGCCCCAGCTCATCTGGCCAGCTGGGAGCCCAGTGACCCCCACTAGTGCCCTCCAGCCTCAGTGGGCAGAGGAGGTCCACATCATGACCCCCATTCCCTGGGCTTTTCCTGCACCTCTCTTAGCACCCAAGGGGCTGAGGGATGCTCATGGGAAACCCTGTGTCTCTAGGGTACAGAAATTGTCCCCTCAGATTCCACAGTCTCTGCAGGCGGCCTGGGTGTCCTGCCTAAAGATGTGGATGCTCCATATCCCTCCAGAGGGTTAGAGGTGGTGGGGACAGGCACCACTATTACCAACACTATTGCACATCATCTCTGTGAACCATTTGGGCACCTCTCTGGCACGTCTGAACACGTGGCTCTCAACACGCAACGTAGCACAGCACCTGCCCCAGCACTACAGCTTACCCTGCAAAACAAGTGACTCGAACACCCATCAACTCCACTTCAAAACCCCCCTGGCAGCTATAAAGTGAAGAGGATCAACAAGTTTATGCTTAATCTCTCAGCTCCTCTACTCGTTCCTCTAAAGCCCTCCTGCTCAGGAGCATTTGGGACAGGCAGGGCTACCCGCGGCCACTCCATCACATCAGTACCTGGGAGGGTTCCAGCTGTTTTCGAGCCAGGCGAACCAGGTCCTCAGGGTTTTGGTTGTAAAATTAGAGCAGCGCTGGGAGGGAAAACAACTGAGCATGATCTCTGGAGTCAGAGCTTGAAGACCAGGAATTCACGAGGCGTTAGTATGAGTCACCCCTCCGCTAACACCGGATACAGGCAGGCTGGCCGCGCAGGGTAGAAAGGCAGATGGAGGGAACAGCGACAAATCCATCCCAGGAACCGTGGCTCCGCAAGGACGGGCAGGCAGCCAGGCTTGCGCTCCGGGGATTTGCAGAGGACCCGTCCAGATTGCTTTGCAAAAACAAGGCGCTTTTACGCTAAGGGAGGTTGTGTAAAGTACACAGGATTCTTGCAACGGAGAGATGAAGCTCAGGAGAGAAAGAAAAAAAGGAAAAGACAAATATAAGTTGTTCCAAGAAGTCAGTCCAAGAACATGTTACAGCCACACGAGGCACAGGAACATGAAGATCGCAGAAGTCACTGATTTACTGACAAACAGCAGCTCCCACAGCGCAAAGGTTGGCCCTGGGAGCACATGGCTCTGCTTGCTGTTAGAAGCAGATTCTTGGAGAACCTTTGAGAGCACACTAGTGACAAATCAGGCAAAGAGCAGGACAAGTGTTTGCTACTCCCTCACCCTTCAGGGAGTCTGTGTACCAGTTCTCATTCGTTTCCTCCATCCTTGCTAATGCTAACCACCCAGAGTAGCAGTTCCCACCAGGAAGACGGGAATGAGATTTTCAAGGACAATAATCCATTCAAATCCAGCCCTTCTCTTAGTAGACTCAGCACTTTTCCCCACAAATAGCCCTGCTCTCCACACAGCTCCCCCCTCCCCCACATGCCTGGGGAGACAAAGATGGGTCCCATCCTTTGAGAGCACCAAGCTGCCAGAGCAGAGGGCATTGGAGAAGCAGTAGCTTCCTCCAGGTCTTGCTTAAGAGCTATTTTAGTCCAAGATGGCCTGAAGGCACCTGTGGGCTTGCTCCCAGAGTAGCTGATCCCAGGGAATTTGAAACAGCTCTAATCCCACTTGAAGGCCCATATCAGCTACACATGGTTGGCTTCAAACCTTGATCAAGTAAGACCCTGAGCACATTGTTCTCCTGTTTTGAGGACACACAAATGTGCTGCTGTCATGAGGGGATGTGCACAAGCCCATCTTGACCTCCCTCTGTGCCTTCTGACTGCGAGGGGACAACCCTCCCAAAGTGCCACCACAAAACTTATCACCAGAGAAAGGATGGACTCACCTCATCATGCAGTGCTCCAGCTGCTTCCCTTGCCTGGAGGAGGCTGAGCAGCTCCAGAAGGCCAGTAACATCGGTCCTACAAGAGTCACTTGTGGGTCAGATGCCAAAGGCAGCTTAAGAGCAGCTGACAAAGCCCCTTTGAGCTTCAGGCCCCAGCCAAGCCAGATGCCAGCACACCTTCCCCTTTGGTAAACCAAGAAGTTACACAAACACGAGCTCTCCCCTTACCCAGCTCCCAGAAGTAATTGCAGATCAGAAACAGCCCAAAAGCCAGTTTTAGAAAGTACCAGTTTATTTGAGAAAAAAAAATAAAATAAAGCCGTAACAGTAGAAAATCCCCGAGAGCAATTACACAAGAAACTCTAAATCCCCTGACAAGCAGACACCACTCCTGCCTTTCTGGAAGTGCTGCCCATAGGCAGGGAAGTCCCCCCTCTCCTTCCCAGGCTGCAGTGAACTCTGTGCAGCTTTCAGAGCCTTCCGGAGCCTGCAGTTTCTCAAACACATTTGTACTGGGACCAAGTGAGTGAGTCAACCTGGAGGAGGACCCTTGAGAATCAAGTCATCTCACACCAATGTCTCAATACATGGTTCCCTTGCGTTCCCCACAGCTCCAGGAAGCAGCTGCCACCGGCCAAAGCTGAACTACTTTGTTCTATTGCCTCTACGAATTTGGGCTCAAGCCTACAACAAAGCCTTAGTCAGTAAGGAGGCTTCAGGAGTCCATGAGATTTCTAAATAGTCTTCACAGCATTTGGTTTTCTGCTTCCTACCCAGTTTGGTACCCAATTCTAATTTTGTCTTAAACCACAGATTCAAAGATCTGCAGGACACGACTTTGTACAAAGTAGTTCTCTGAACACCTTCTTGAAACAAAGGCATCAGCCACACATTACCCTTTGCTCCAGGAGCACTGGGGGAACTGGTCTGACTCTCAGCAGAGGTAGGAGCTCTGTGCATGACCCACCACAGGAGGTTCAGAGGTCTCTGGAAGCTCAGTGCTCCCAACTTCAGGCAACCAAAGCCAGCCTTCGGCAAGAGGGACCGCAGGGGACTCTCCCGTGCAACCAGCCCCCAGAATAGGGAGTTATTTTCTCCACCCTGTGAGCTTCCAACACTCGCTTTGGAGAGCAACCCCAGACAGAGATCTCTGCTCCAGCCCAGCACATCTCTGGCCACAGTCCCTTCCCAGGCACAGCCAGGGCTGTGGCCACAGAGCCCCAGGGCTGGGGCTGTTCCCAGTAGCCCTCCCCAGCACAAGCCCACTCACGCTCCAGACACAGCCCTGGACAAACAGCAGTACAAACGAGACCAAGCCTCTCACACACAGTAAGACTGCTGAAGAATTAACTCCAGCCTTTTCACTCTTCATTGCATATTTCTCAGTAAAATATATATAATATATAGCTCTATAGGACTGATTATATTTACAGGCTAGAAATACTCTCACATTTTCCCTACTTCAATCATATTATGAGTCCAATTTTGCATACAGCTTAATCCTAGAAGTTATTGCCTTGAATTTATAATTAAAATTCACAGAATAAAGCTTAAATAGTTTTCACAGAGACTCATTATATTAGTGTTTTACATAAAAAGGATAAAAGTTACCAAATGAGAAGAGCAGCCATTTCAGAAACTATAAATAATTCTATTAAAAAAAATAATCAAATCCTAAAAAAAGTAATGGGGAAACCATAAATATCTTTACCCTCTACAGTAGCTGCTATAGAACTAGAAGAAACCTGTAACACACTGTAGCTAACTCTGCTGCAGTTCAGAATATGAATCATATAAAAACAACATCTCTAGAGAAATGCCCGGCCAAAGGAAACACAAAGGGAATGAAAAAATAAATCTGGAGGAAATTAAAAAAGTAGATTTTTTTATTATTTCAAAACAGTTTCTACAAACTTTATATAAACATGAGGCTATTTTCTTTAAAATTTTGTTATAAAAAAAATCTACAAGCAATCCTTAAAAAAAAAAAAAAAGGTAAGAGACTAAAGGCAAGGCAAGGGTGTTGCCATGACCAAACAAAACTGGCTGTCCTGATTTCATGGACTAATGACCCTTGCCCTGGGCCGACAGGAAGAGACAGAAATCCGGGGAAGACATTCCCATAGGCCCTTAATGGCATTCAGGGATTTTAAGCCCCTATGGGCCTTTTACTCCCTGATAAGGCAACATCATCTGTAGTGTAAGAGATTTCATAAATAGTTCTCCACAAAAACGCTTCACATAACAGCCTGCTGCAAGACATCGATGAGTGAGGTTTATAAAACAGAGTCCTCTTCTCTAGAAGCAGCCAATCTGAGCACAGCATGCTGGATGCAAACACATGGTGTTTGCTTCCATACAGTCTGGTTTGTGTTTATAGACCCTCTATAAAAATCAAGCAGAAAATTTGGCATCTTTATTCTTTTTACATTAGTTTTAGGAAAAAAAAAATATACACTGAGGTTTTTTTTTCAGACTCTTTGTATTTCTTTGGGCCCTTGTTAGCTGAGCGGGATGGGAAAGGTCACGTAGGAAGTTTGGTTTTTTTCTTAAAGTCACTTTGAAATTCAATCCAAAAAGAGCATTTGTTCAGCGCATCTCATCTGAGGGCACAGTGTTTCCATACAGTCTGTTTGTGCCCTGATGGGCACAAGGTGCTGCTGAGCTTTAAGCATAGAACTCATTTGTGGGGGCTTTCTTGTAGATGGGTTTCTTCCCAAGGTCGTAGCTGCCTTCGTCCTTTTTCTTCATGCGATAGACTAAGAGCAGGATCAGGAAGACAGCGAAGAGGAGGCCCACTGCCCCTCCTGCGATGAGAGCTGGGGAGGGAAAAAGAGCACAGAGTAAGTCTAAACTCATGGACACCTCCATCTGCCACATCTCAAAATCTGCTTCAAGAGTCCCAGCCCCCAGAGTCACTGTTGTCCCTGTGCCCGTCACCGTACGTGCTGGCATTTTCAGCAACAGCAGATGTTATCCAACTGTAGAATAATCTCATATTCCACATTAACCGGTTCGCGTCAATATTTCAGTTTATTGCAGGAAAGATTTTGACAAAAAGACACCCTCCTTGCATGGAGGCAAACCAGAAAAACCCACCCAAAAGCCCCTCATCACAAACAGCATCAGCCCCAGGAAAATGGCATAGCTGTGATCTGAATGCTTGGTTAACTACCTGTGTGAGCACACGCTGACGACTCTATTTCAATTAAACAGCGACATCCCACTACCACCACTACCTTCCTCCAAAAAACACCCCAAGAACCACAAGCCACTATGATTTTCTCTCTCTTCACATCAAGGACGGCCACAAGACTTCAGTGAAGTTTATCTATCCTTTGAGGTGCCACTTACTCATTGCACTAAATCAGCTTCTTTGTTTGGTGGCTTTATAACCTGCCCTTCCCGTCACTCCTCCAACTGGGAGGCTGGGCACAGATGATGACAAGGTGTGCTGAGGTTTGTACCCAGACTATCAGGCTATTGCTTGATGAAGCGTACCTGGAGACACGTCTGTCCCACATGCCAAGGGGAAGCCAGTCACTTGGTTTTGCTCTAGAGGGGGTACTTAGGTTCCTACCATTCAGATCCCTTAGAGGAGATGGTTGGTTCCTGGCAAGGCTCATAAAAGGCAGGACTTGGGCAGAGGTTAGAAGGAGAATATCCGCATTTCATATGAAAGTCCATGATGTCATTGATTTATGGCTAGATACGTCTCTTGTCGAGGTAGTATCTGGGTACAGAGAAGCTGCCACATGACTTGTGGGGCGCTTCAGCCAACAGTCAGCTGGGCAGGCTCAAAACCAAGGAGTTTACCAGCCCATCAAGGCAAGCTAGGGCTCTACTGCTGTTTAAAGACCAGAAGTCAGAAGTGACCCTGCTACAGATACTCCCACGGGTAACACATGGTCAGCAGGGAACTGCTCCCCAGAGAAACAGGGAATGACAGAAGCCATCTGGATTTGCTGTATTAGTGATTTATTAGGACAAGGCGGTGTATTACCTGTGAGGACTTCTGCCTTTTCAAAGATGCTGCTGTTGGCTGTGCTTGCCATGGAGATCTTGTTGGACAGGTTCTCTTCGACAGGTACAGCTTTGTCTGGAATGATTTCGTTGTCCACCATTGTGTTTTTCTTCTCAACTTCTATCTTTCTGTTGGTATCTCCAGGGATATAGTTGTCAGATATCTACCGAATACAGGCAAACCACACCCATCAGTAAGCAGCACCCAAGCCTACCCACGGTTGAAAGTGGGAGGGTGTGCAGGGAGAAGAAAGTTTGCTTAGTGCATTACGAGTCCAGGGTTCCTGCTCATGCAGGTAGATTCATCTTGACGCCACGTCTGGTAGGGGGAAGGGTATTCAGAAAGCTTCACAGACAGACCAGCGTAGCTACGTGTCACTTAAAACAAGCGGAGGCAATACCTACCAGAGGAGTGTCCATGGTGGTCAGATATATGACATCTTCAGAGTCCAAGTAGTCTGCAGAGAAGGGAAAAAATCATAAGTAAAAATAATAGGACAGTAAATTTTCCTCGCTGCATGTCATTCTTCCAGAATTGGAGATTCCTTCTCTGGAGACGTTCAAAACCTGACCGGATGCAAACCCGTGATACGTGCTCTAGGCAAGCCTCCTTTGTTAGGGGGGTTGGACTAGACAATCTCTAGGGGTCCCTTCTAACCAACGATGTTGTGAATTCAGACACCACCAGCAGCTGCAGACAAACCAGGCCTCTTGTTCTCTGCTGACTACAATTCCATCTATTAGTACTTCTGCCACTTGATGGCTTTGATTGCACAAGACCACGAGATGTAATCTTGAAACCAACACCTCTCGCATGGGAGGGGTCTTCAGCTGGATCCATCGGCCTCTGCTGGGGATTCCCTGGAGCTGCTCTGCAAAGCAGGTCTGCTATAGCTTGCTAAGCTAATGTCAGCAGAGGGCAATGCTCTCACCACCCATCCCTAAAGGGTAGGTTTGCCAATCCTCTAGTTAGTAGATCTGCCCAAACATGTCAGGCACCAATGCTGGCACCAGTTCTTGCTCTTTTAGTGAACAAATGTTCACGTAAAGGGGATACGGAGCTACAGGAACTGGTTTGAGCAAAGAGCTTTGAATGTCACCAAGAGTTCAATTGAACACCAGCTAGTTCTTTACCTTGCTTGGCCTCAGTTGGGATACTCACTTTAATCCTTTTAAACATTGCCTCAACAATAGATTATTTTTTAATTCTTTTAATTTTCTATTTTTTAAGTTTCTCAGAAGTTCTTTGGAGTTCAACAGGAAGGAGATGCAGCCAGTGCAATGTCTTTTCACTCGCAGTAAGACAAGCTTGGCTGGGCTCCATCTGTCCTCCCTGAGCAATTCAGCAGCACGGTAGAACAACTTTCACTGTTCTCATCTGTGAGTGACTAGGATTCGCATGCCTTTCACCTCCACCTGACACCGTAGTTCCCTCTGGAGCTCTGGCTGAGCACTTTGCCCATCACTCACAGGCTGGTGCTAGGAGAAATTTCACAGCATCAACTGAGGGAGATCCATTTCCCTGTTTTCTTGCTTACCTCCAGACCCAGATGTCTCATCTATATCTAACTCATCAGAAGTTAAGTGAGGCCTGAACTCGCCAATGTCTTCATCATCTGGCAGGTCTCCAGAGGCAGGGTAGTCAAGCCATCGAGCATCCATGGTCTCAGTCTCTCTCACCTGTAAATGGGGGTGGAGAAGTGTTAAGTGACAGGCAACTCCTCAGAAGCATTTTGCAAAAGGTCAGGAGTTCAGAGCCTGTGCTGAGCACATCACTTCCATTAGAACATTAAACGCTGAACTTCCTCTCCACCGAAAGCATTATCTTCATCAGCCTGGAAATAGCTGAATTCCCCCAGAATTTCTCAGAACAGAAGTGAGAGTCAGCCTGGGAGGGGAATTTCCTGAGGGCTACAGATTCAGCAGGTTCACTTGAACCCACAGGGTAAAAATAACACAACAGGATCTTGGTTAAGCGTTTGTAGCAAAGGCATTTGGAAAAGCAATACCTTGCGATACAGGGGGTGTGTGTGCGCATAGTTTGGAAGGACTTGCTATTCCCAGAGAAAAAGCCTGGCACCTACAGGTCAGTTCTTTGTACAGCATAGAAGCTTCATACCGAGGTACTATGTTGCTTCTTGTACTGAGAACACACCTATTCTATCACTCAAGGGTTAAAACCTGGCCTGTCGGTTCAGCTGAATCACAAGGCAATATAGTGTGATGTCCAAGAGCACTTGCCTGAAGAAAGAGCTTCCCCAGCCTCACCTCTGAAACCAAAGAAAGTAAACAAGTCTGCAAAACGAAGTCGGTGATCCTATGGCCCTATACGTTAGCAAACACAGGAGGAGAGCCTCCCAGAGAATCAGCTGTTTGGCCACAACGGCCATGCGCACACCAGCGCTCATTTGCACTTGGACCTTCAAGGAGCCACAAGCCCAAACCTCCTGCCCTCATCAAGGTTATGCAATTTCCCCAGAACTATTTCTCCTCACCCCACAGCCCTGGGGCCAGCGCCAGTGAGGGTACCACAGGTATGAGCTCATGAGTTGCTCAACACCAGCCCACGGATTCCAGCAGCCCCAGATGCTTCCACAGCCACGAAATCATCGGGTCCCATTCAACCCCTTCCCCTACAGCAAGTAGCACAGTGTAGACGGATGGGTCCCATAGCTCAGGGCTAAGTTGTTAACATTTTTTTCATGCTGTCCCCACAGACTGGAAATTCTCTCTAGGTGTTCTTCTACACAGGAGAGCATTTCTACAATATCCCTAAACTCTACAGCTCTGCACATCTGAAGGCTCTTCACATACAGGTTTACCAGCAGCTACAGCCTCACAGAGGGTGAGGATCAGAGGCTCATGAGGACAGTTAGAACTGGGTGGTCACCCCCCAATCCCAGCACGGAGGCCATGAACGGCTGGGATCAGCCCCCCTGCTCACCCAGCCGGCTGGGGCCCATCCTACAGAGCCCAGCGGTGACAGCAGCTGACAAACGACATCCCCTATCAATCTCACAAGCGAAGGCCAACAACAAGCCACGAGCCACGTGTCCGCGTCCTCTGCCCACAGCCCCAGCCCTACCTCCAGCCCAGACTTCCCTGCCCCATTAGCACACTGGTTTTGCCACAAACAAGGCTTGTGGTCAGGGCAAGGAGTTTCTCGTTTTACATAAGGAGTAGCGACTACTAGATGTGCTTTTCATTAGCTTATTGAGGCATCTTTGGTTTCCCCAGCAACTCTGCTGGATGATAACCAAAGAAACAGCCTGGAGGGCACAAAGTGCCGAGGCCAGCTCTCCTCCTAGACCCCATGGCTCCGCTCTGCCCCAGCCTGGCACTGGGTGATGGGAAGGGGACTGGGAAAGAAGGCCAGCTGGGAAGAAATTCCCTCCCGGCCTGGAACCAGGCATTCCTAACGTTATGGATCACTCGCTCCAAGGCAAATTCATTTCAAGATAATGTGAAATCCAGCCAAAGCCAGACCTGCAATGGAAACTGCTGCCAGCTCACAATAGCTGTTCCCAGGACTGCTTCTGGCCATTGCAAAGGGCAGGAAAAGCCCAATTCCCATCTGCTAATGCTGGGGCACTGGGGCTGGGAAGCACGTTTGCTGCGGATCTGTAGAGCCTGACTGCTGTGCCAGGCAGATCAAGGTTGGCAAGAGCTGGCTGAGCCACACCCCTGTGCCAGCTCACGTCGTGCTTCCTTATGAATCATGGCCAGCTAATATCCTAATGAGGGTGGCTCAAGAAACTCTGCATTTAGGCCACCGAATGGCTGGACAGCAGGTTGGCCTTATCAGATCAGCCCAGCCAAAAGCAGAGCGTGGCAGACAGCCACAGCGATTAGAACATGCTGTGGAACGCACCAGGTTTGGCTATCAGAAAACCTTATTTAAATCAGGACAGACAGTGTTTACAAGCCAGAGGACATAACAGGGAAATTACTGACTCACAAGCGTAAATAAGATTATATGGGAGCGTTCCCTGAATTCACTCTTCATCATCCTCTTGAGTAAGGAGAGGGAAGTTCCTGGAAGCCATGAGAGCTTCTCAAACCATACGGCAAACTTTTCTTGGGGATAATGAGCCTCGTTTTATAGAGTCACCTGCCAGGACAGTTAGAGGGCTGCTGGGCACCTCCACTCTTACTCTCCAGGTTTCAAGACATGCTCTCCTAGGGAGCAGGCTCCTGAGGGGGGCTGGGGAAGAGTTAACAGTGGAGTTCAGTGCTGGCAGGGCAGGTCTGGAGCAGGCACATTCCTCACATACACACCTGGGAGAGGGCACACAGGCAACTTTCAGACTTGAAAGCCAGGGCTTAGGGCTTCCCGAGTGCCACACAGAAAGCTCTCTTGAGTACTGCTGGAAAAGTGCAGCCCTTCCAAGGGGCTTCAGTCCTCCCTACAGCTCCACTACCACAGAAGGTGCCTCTGCTTCCTCTCGGCTGGCAGGCTGCAGCCAAGAGGAAAGAGCTGGGAGACAGCCGCAGGACGACGGTCCGCTTGTGCCAAGTTGTCTCTGGCCGCATTCAGCTTAACACCTTCTGCAACCGCAAGCTGGAGAAGGGCACCAGCACTCCTCAGTCTGCTTTCCACCACCTGTTATCCCAGCACTGGAGCCGGGCCAGGGACTTGCTGGGAGAATCAGATGGGGCAGCTGCACAGCCCCACCTTGCCCCAGCAGCTGAAGTTGAGCAGTATTATTAATATGCTCCTCTCTAGGAGGGGGTCTGTACAGAAACCAACCCTTTCTGCAGGAGTCTAGTTCCAGGATTTCTTCCTCATGTTAAGCAGCTTTATCCCCAGTAAGCACCAAGGAGGATTAACCAATGTGCTGGGGAGCAGAAGCTTTTTCTGCCTGCCAGTGGCAAAAAAAAAAAAAAAAAAAAAAAGAGTTTATTCCCTGCCAGATGACCAGCACATCAGGCACGTGAACTATGAGCGTCATTCCTGGAAGAGCCAGGCACAGAGGTCTCATGTTTGAGCCTGAGACAGGCTGCACTACTGGATGAAGCCAGACACTGCCTGTTCAGTTCAGGCACAGGAATCACAGCCCTGGCACTCCAGGCAGGGACTTGCAGCCCTGCTGTGCTTCATCCCTAGCCCACCCCACTCCATGTTGTGCTTGCGGAGCATCCACTCACAGCCCCAGCACACCACTAGCCTTTTCTCAAAGCAAGAACATCTGTTTATTGAGGTAGCAAGCAAAGTTTCTGCCCAATGCGTGAATTTCCCCAGCCACTGGCTAGTTCTGAGAAATAACAAATGCAGGCAGTTCCCCTGCCCCAGCCCACGCGTCCTCACCACGGCCTTTGCAAACTCTTGCGGAAAAAAAGAAAAATAAAAACCCAAATTATGTTTTGAGGCAGTGAAAGTTTTCCTGACATGGCACTGGCTTTTACGGCTGTCTCTTGTCTCTGATCAAACACCCCAACATTCATTAAAAGCTTCTTTTGAAAGGTCAATGCCAGCAAGCCGCAAAGGGAGCCAGCCCTGCAGAGGCTCCTCATCCCAAGCGCGGGAAGCTCTTTATCGAGTTTATAACTTTGGCGCAGAGACCCAGCGCGCCCGCCGGTGGCTCCCTCCCCGGCACTGTGTACACAAGGCCAGGAGTCAACAGGAGCAAGGTGAAAGTCAACCTTCGCTAGACAAAGGCACACTAAGCTGGGCCAGTCTGGGAGGTGGCAGAGGTGCGGGCCTGTTAACTCTTCATCGCCTGCAAGGACAGACTGATGTAAGCTGCTCCTGGGGCTTTTCTCAGGTGCTCTGTACCACAGGACACTTGTACAGATCATCTCCTTCCACCTCAGCGAGCAGCTGCTATTACACAAAAATATCTTTCCCAGACCCGTGCTGTCACGGGCAGATGTCACCTCGCACCACCACAATGCACATCTACATCAGCCAAACAAGACAGGGCTCCTGGATGCCAGGAGCAGCTGCTGGCATGGCCCAGCCTCAGAGCATGGTTGGGAAGAGATCACTCTCAAGGCCACCACCCTGGCCCTCCTGCTGTCCTGCATTGGAAACCCAAGAGCATCAAACCCAATGGGGCCTTTCCAGGGCAAGGATGCAAAGCTCAAACCACCAAGCCCAAGAGAAGGGGTTTCCATGCAGTTCATTTCTACCAAGCTCTTTACAGGAGCACACTCACCAGGAAGGCTTTAAAGCTCGCGGAAAGAATGCAAAGCAGCAGGGGTTAGGAAGTGAGCTCACCCCCTTGAAGCACACCAGCCCCCCAAAAACAGGAGAGCAAAGGAGCAGTGCAGTGCTGGAAACCAGGCAGCTCAGATCAGCACCAGACAGCAAACTAAGCTGATGTGCAAGGGAGGGAGGCGTGTGGCAAGGTAACACGCAAAGACATTTCTATCCTCCCATCATAAGCATTAGAAGAAAGTTATTAGACACCATGTGAGCTTCCATCAGATGCAGCTCCTGCCAGGCTAGTAAGGGTCTATATTCCCTGCCAAAATACCCTTTACTCCTCCTCCAGCTCTGTGTATGTGAGGGGGGAAAAAAGCCACTCTTGTCCTGAGAGCAAAGTAAATATCAGTATTTCAATCTAGATCACATACCAGCCACAGTAAAAGAAACCTGCTTATGCCACCTTCTTGTGCCCACACTTGGAGGGTGTTTTACCTCTCGTCTCTGGTCAATCTGTCCCACATAATCGCCACACGCACGGCCACTGCTGGCCTCTGTGCCGAGGGACAGAGGCGAAACAGCTCCCATCCAAGCACACATGTAGTTGCATGACGGGCTCATCCCGAGGCTTCCCGATATGGTTAATTACCACTGTGCCTTTGCTCAACACTTTCAAAGCAGTCCCAGAAAAGCACCAAAGGCACTGTGGCTTTGGGCAACACCAGCCTTGCCCAGTTCACCTCCAACAGCCACTCCACAGGTGCATTCCCGCCACAGCAAGCCATCAAGTCAAATCTGTGACACCTCTGACTGCTGGGGGGGAACCAGAGACACAAGTACTGAGCAGGGCTTGCGGGCAGCTCCCAGTGGGCAGCAGGGGTACCACTGCACCTCCAGTACCACTGGCCAGTTATCGCCCGCTACTACTTTATGCCTTCTACCAAAGGCAGGAGAAAAAAAAAACCACAAAACTATATTTTCAATTGTGCTCAATAATACAGGCAAGTATTACCCGTATTGTCTTGCTTAATAAGACAGAGCAAGAGTAACATGCAGGCTGACAAACTGTTCAGCTGGTGAAAGTGTTACTTATTCAAAGTGACCCATGAGAAGCAACCCCAGTCCCTGTCCACCCAGGTATCCGTCTCCCGGCAGCCACGTACCCCGTCCCTGTGCCCACGTGCTGCGCAGGGACAGGCGCAGCATCGCCCACCCAGCACCAGTGCAGCCTCAGCCGGGGTCACTCCCCGCTGGCCCCCCGCTCCCACAGCGATGCTTTAAGCCGTGTCGCTGCAAGCAGCTCTCCTGGAGCTCATGTGGCAGCGGAGGCGTAATCCCCGTGACAATGACACTGTAATCCTGGGCTCTAGAGAGCCTCTCTGCAGCAGGGATGAATCCTCCCGGGCTCTGCTTCCTCAAAATAGGCTTCCCTGCACTTACAAAGTCAGATCTCGGTTACCCCTGAACAGGCACGTGTTTGCTCACACCGCACAGCCCACAGCGCGGGCCTTCTGCGCCGAGCCGCCAGAGCGGGACAGAGAGATTATGAAGGAATGAATTCTTGTTTAACTGATCTTGCCTGATTATCAGCAACAGCAAAGCCATAGAGATTGAGTCCGTTGCCAGACAGGCACACGCTGCGATTTGTTTACCGCGATGGTGGCAGAAGAGCCGCTCTAAATTCTTGGTGCCCAGCTCCAGAGACCTGCGGAGCAGAGCGGGAAGGAGGCGACTGCTTCCCGTCCAGCCAGAGGAGACAGCTCGGCAGGCAGCTGCAGATGGCTGCACGTCAATCACTTCCCTTGAAGCAAATAAAGATAAGGTTGAGAGGAAAGCTGCAGGAGTTCTCATGTGACTCAGGAGGAAAACAACTGCCGCAGAGACATTGAGCCCCTGAAAGGTTCTCCTGGCCAAAGGTGGCAATGCACACCTAGTTCATAAAGAGATTTTTTTTTTTTTAAATGGTATTTACAAACCTGGTCATAGGTATTACATACATTTCACTGCCCAGAGCAGCATTCAGAAGTTGGAGAAATCTATTCAAGGTAAAAAAGGAATTCAGTTTTTCCAGCTCACAACTCATTCTGTGTTGCCCTACCCTACCTATGCCAGGGGCTCCTACTGCATCCCCGCCTGTGGAAGAAAGGAAGCCCATCAAAACAGCTTTTCCATTTAGGATGATTTCTCTTGCTGATACTTCAAGCTTGGGATATTTCGTATCATCATATATCCCCCTCACACCGTGGAGAGGCCTGCCCTCACTATCCTCGAACACAGCTACACCCCAGTATTTCCCAAGACACAGACACAAATGGAATTTCCACTTTGCAAGAAACACGTGACATGCATTTGCAGGATCTTTTTGCTCCCTCATGCCAGTGTTAGCAAAATGAAGCCAGGCAGACACCCAACTTTAAAGGGTACCCTTCCTAGCTGGCTCACCCTGCCGCTAATCTCAGCTTGTTTGTACAGTCAAGATTCCCAGTGCTGCGCCCTACAAATGCTTCCACTCCCCAATCCATTTTAATCTAATCAAAAGTAGTAGCCCAAAGATTTAGGCTTAGCCCAGGCAGTTGAGCTCTGCCGGCACTGCTACGCTATTTAAAGTTTTGCTCGGTTGGCAAAACTACCAGAAAAAAAAGATACCATCGCAACGGGGGAAATCAGCAACACAAAAGCACACGAGAGAGCGCAGTCGAACCAGCACCGCTCTGCTCCCGGGCTATACCCGTGTGAGCACTCACACAAACAACACTTCAACAGCAGGGATTTTCCTAGTTTCCTACAGCAGCAGAGACCGGATTTGCAGCACAGGGGGGCTGTGTGTTTTGTTTTTTAATAGAGGCATTCCCGATTTGTGCAGAGGTTGCTTTGGCTTGGGCTCAGAAAGCAGCAGACTCAGCGTGTGTTACGGGGGATGGCATAGCTGTACTTTCGGAAACCTGTCACTCGCAGGAGCGTTTTCCTCTCGGAGAGTTCTGAACTCCCAGCCTGGCTTCCTCCGCTCTCTGAGCAAGGGCCGAGCAACTGGCAGCAGTTTTCTAGCCCTCCCTGACCACGTCTCCGCACCTGCACTGAGGGACCCAGCTATTGTTTTGGTCACTGCTTCCTTGGCTCTGCAAAGTCTGTGCTCAGCTGGACTAGCAAGTCATTTAATAACCAAGGCACAGGACCAGCTCCTCATGCTCAGCCTCAGGGAAATTTAGAATTAGTGCCAAGAACAGCCCGCACATAAACAGTCTCCTGCAAGATCCTGGCTCCAGAGTCTGCTCCACTGCACACTGTGGATTTGCAATAAATATTTATCTCACCGGGGAACAGACTCTTCCAAGCACAAGCTCCTGACATCAGTAAGGACTATTATTTCCATTTTGGGGGAGAGCAGGAGTTTCACTGTTTTTAAAGGGGGACACTAGTCTGCAAAAGAACCTTCTGCCATTCTCCCAGCCCCATGCTGGCCATGATCCATCCCCCCACTCATGGGTCCCGCTCCTCTCCAGGCCATCACCCATCACACCAGGCATCCTTCTTCCCATCATCTCACCTCATGTACTGAGATTTTTGGTTGCTGTGTGGTGCAGGCCATTTCAGTGCAAGCCCAAGGCAGGTACTTTCAGAGTCATGAATGCACGTTAACATTTTTTTATTGTTACAGTTTGACTATAACAGCAGCTAAGGAGCAGCAGGCAGGGCTGGCCTCGCAGTGAGGCAAACAGGGACAAGGCCACATCGCCTTGCGTTCCAGTTTTACAGCAGCCAGCAGTATGGTTCTAGTTGGGCTGTGGTGGAAACACCTTTTCTCTTTCAGCAGCTAAGGCAGAGCAACATCAGAAGAGAGAAATTCTTCCCATGGCAGGTTTTGCCTTCCCTGACAGAACACAATTTGTTTAAGCAAGAAGAAACTTTGGTTTTGCCTAACATAGCACTAGTTGCTTGGGTAACTGGGCTACGGGCCTCCAGTTTCCTTCCCGCCCCAAGGAGTGTCTCCCTGAGATTTTAATTAACTGCTTTGATTTTTCAGTTATCCCAATAATTTGTCCGACAGGCGCCTCTTGGCATTTTATAAACAGTCTCAGTCTCAAAGGATTTAAAGATAAAACTGACAAGAGTGCACATTTCCAGAAAAAATAGCACTCTTACAAGAAGCGTATTTTTGAAGTCAGCCAGCCTTCAAAAACGGAGACACGCCACTACATCTTGCGTGTTTTCCCCTCCTACGCTGGTATTTTCTCCAGATTCAGGATTAAGTATTTAACCCCCTTTTGAGACTTTCCGGTCCTCTAGGTTGCTTTGAGTGCTTCCAGTCATTTTAGATAATACTGCTGCCTTCCTCTCTCTCCCATGCAACTCTTGTTTCCAACTGAATGTCTGAAAACACAGAACCTCGGAGCTGCCGGACCCAGTTAGCAGCTGCTCAAGACAAGTCCATTCTCTGATCTGCCTCTGCCAACACCAGCTCAGCTACTGGCACCAGCCATATGTCAGAGCCCAACAGCTTTTTTTTGCCCACCACAGCCACAACCGGAGGCATATCAGAGGAGAGGCAGCAGCGAAGGCGCAGGGTGCCAAGGGCAGCACAGAGCGTCTGCCAAGCGGCGCTGGCTTTGCTCATCACCCCTTTGCTAACCCCATAGGAAGAGATGCAGACCCACACTGCAGCACCTCGGAAGTCTGAGTCATGGCTTTGGGTAAGGGGCCAGGGTTGTTACTCAGAGGGTGACAGCAGAGTCTCCAGGAGCTGTGAGGCCAGGCAAGTGCCAGAAACCCTGAGTCAGAGCGTGACGGTTGCAAGTCAGGGCTGACGATACACAGCAGAGCCGGACACAGGCAGCAGCATTTACTGGACAACCATTCAGAAACATGCTTAAAGACAAACAAAAATTAAAAATAGAAGCTTGAATTAATCCAAAAGTGCAGCCCTAACAGCTCATTAACATAGGATCTTTTATAGCCCCTCAGAGCAGCAGATTATTACAAGTTAAACTTTAAACTAGGCTGTCCTGCCTACTCAGAGCCACCAAGCCCAGTCTCATCACAAGAGTCTCATTCTAGTGCAAATCATTTGAATCCATAATCTAAAGCATTTGCATTCCAGCAAGTCTCAAACAAGCAGCCACACATGCTCAGCAACAGCAGCCGGAGGTCAGGTGTGTGCAGGGTCCATTCCCACTGGTTTTGTTTTTTCTAAAGGAGCGAGCGGCACTGCGCGGAGCGGGAGAAAGCAGCTGCTAGGGGCTGAGAGCAGGCTGAAGAGGGTCAATGTTAAGAGCAAGGAAGTGTTTTGAAGGATGGATGCCCTGTTTTGTCCAGCTGAAGTGATAGCTGGGGATTCTACAAGATCAGCTATTCACAGTAACTTCACCAAGCAAATTTAATGAGTCAACTGAAGTCATTTACACAGCAGACTGTGGAACCACAGTTATCACACCTCCCTCAGCTCTACAGTTACTATTACTAATCTTAAAAAAAAGTTGGTTTTAGAAGTCCCGCAATACGTCTGTTTGAGGGAGAGCAACTTAGCACGCACAAAATGCAACACAACTCAATGTTAATTTATAGCCAAGTGGATTCAAGATTCATGCCAAGTGGATTCTCTGTTTTTCAACAGAGAATTTGCCAGCACCAGGAGTCAAGAGGGGAGGGTAAAGCAGCTACCGTTGTTGTGCTGAAGCCTGCATGCTGAGCAGCCAGAGTCCCTCCTCTCCATTGCCACTCTGAAAGTCAAATTCACAACTTCGATCATCTTAGGGGCGGGGACAGGAGTGTATGGAGGCAACAAGCCACCACAGAAAAAACATAGCAAGGTCACTTGAGGCATTTGAGAGCAGCAAATGGCATCCCCACCCCAACCATTTAGACAGGTCAAGGCAATAGGAAAACCATTAACAGAGGCTTGGACCGGAGGGGAGAGGAGAAGACACGCAGGAAAACACATTTTCACTGTGGTTGGACTGGATGCAGACCTTTGCAAGACCTCAAAGTGCCAGGGCCTTCCTCAGGAGACAGCAACAGGAGGGGCATGAACGAGAGCAATCATGTTAGCCAACAGCCTTAACTTCCTAGAGCAAAGCAGTCTCTGGTATCCTGAACCCGAAAAGTACCAAGTTCAGCCTCAATTCACCTCTTGCGTCAGCTGTTCAGAAAACTCTGAACCACAGGGAACTGCACTCCAGCAAGACACTTAGAAGAGATGAGAACTGGGCAGCAGCATCGTTTCCCCGACTGTGCCCCAAGCTCTGCTCCCACCAGTGTGGGCACCTCCACATCTATCACGGACAGGGTGCTGGGCTGCAGAGGGACTGTGCATCCCTCAGCTCCCATCCCAGAGGCTGAGCCTGTAGTTTGACAAGGTACTAGAGGGGCTGGTTCTATATGCTACAGTTCTTTCAGCCCAACAGCCAGCTTCAGGTTCAGCTACCAGAAGTTCTGGGCTCCTTCGGGACTAAGAGACATCACCCTAGACACTGTAATTCTGCTGCTCTGTGTTTCGGGGAGTATGAAGCAAAGCCAAGATTTGCTCTACAAGTTCAGCTGCCCCATGAGTTTGCCAAGTCAGAAGGTAAAATAAAGTAAAACACACAGATAGCAATGTCTTGATTTGATTGGGAAGGACAGATGAGAAACTGGGCAAAGAGCAGAAAGAACAGGCCTCGGGGATCAATGGCAGCAGGACAAGCCAAACCGGTTTTAACATTAATAATGCTGCACTACTTTCCAAACACAGCTATCATCAACAAGACACCAGCTTTGCCAATCAGGAGGCCTCCAAGCGCGATTGCTTTAAACCAGCAAGCACAGCCCACAGACAGCACAGTCTCCCCCTCCCTCAGCAATCCTCTGCCAGCAGCTTCTGGGTTGGATTTCTGCTTGCCTGTACTGCTCAGGACGCCCGAGTGCGTCGCACGGAGACTTTTCCCCGCATACTTCAAGGCAGAAGAGCAGGCCAGCCGCAATCAGCTCCCAGTCCCCCAGCACTGCCACTGCCCTGCTGAGCTCAGGGCACCCACAACTCTCAAATACAGAAGCAGCCCAAGAGGCACCTCTGCTGCAGTGGAATAGACCCTGCCTCCCTCCCGTGCTTCCAGGGGCACCTTGGCACAGAGAGAGCTCAACTGCTCTGCCCGAGCAAAGGACACCTCACGTCCTCCCTCAGCTCCGCTGATGCCAGGTCTTGGCTGCACTGGTGGTTTTCTGCCCATCCTCAGTCACAGGTCCCTAAAGCATCTTCTGGAAGAACCCCATCCTTACACAGCACAAGTGGATGGGATCACCCTGCTCATAAGGGCTTTGCTTTTTTTCCCGTTGCTTTCTCCCAGGGACCATTGGGAGACATGAGGCCGCAGTTCCAACCACCCCCACCCCATGCCAATGTTCTCACACAAAGCTGTTGTAACACCCACAGCCTGAGCACCAACGTCACAGTTTGGCACTTCAGTAATATTCCCCACCCTCTTAACACATCCAAGATTGCTTCACGCAGAGAAATCCCATCCACACCAGAAAGCCAGGCAAGGGGAAAGGAGCCAGGACATTTTTGTTTGTACAGGCCTGGGGAAATAGTCAAGCACCAAATCCCTCTCAAAAACCACACTCTTACATAAGCACAAGAAATACAATCCTCCTCTTGTTAAGAAACAGCTACCTGTCTTCACCCTGCCCGCACAGAAAAAGTAATAGCCACATGCTGTGCAGCCCTGCACGTTTTGGCAGTGGGATAATAAATGGGAGGAGTGCCAGCAGAACTCTCCCAAACAGTGTGTCATCCTCGTCTCCTCCCCAGCAGCCTGTAACCCAAACAATTTGTTTGGATAAGGCTTTATAGTAGGGCAGTGGTACTGCTCAAGCACACACACTCCATCTTAGGTAGCTTAGAAGATACGGACAAATATTCCACACAAGTCCCATATGAGGATTTACAGAACACATCTGTGCAAAATTTGTTGTCTTTGCAGAAATCCGATGCTTGCAGACCACTCAATTCCTCGAGGCCACCAAGTTGCATTTCATACCAAACATGGTCAATGCAACTTCCAGATGCTGTCTGCCCCAAAGGTTTGCCCTACTAGTTGGGGCCGGTTCTCAAACGAGCGATTCACATGCTTAATAGCAGGGATAAAGACACTAGAGAAAAGCGGATTTGGGCTGGTTGGTCTTAGAGAGTAGCCGACAATTACTACAGATGCTCTCTGTGGGAGTTTCCTACTCTACAACGAGCAACCCCCCCAGTCCTATTAGAGAGCACTGGAGCAGCAGAGCCTTATCAGTTCTGATCTGCTCACCCAGCCTTCAGCCCGGAACGAGGCACTGTGGATGATTAAACCTCGTTTTGCGAACTCCTGATCTCCTGCAGTTACCTTCATCTCAGCAGCTCTTTCAGACTAGTAAAGGAATTTGCCCTGATCGCACTATCAGCAAGATGGACGCGCACACACACACGAAAACAAACAAACTGCAGGGAAGGCTGAATCCCAAAACCTCTGCATCACCACGAAGATCCCACGTGTGCCCGGCCAAGCATCCAAACGGTTTCACTCAATTATATATTTAAGAGGCTCTTAAAACCCTCCATGGCAATGCACCATTTTTCACTCTCGCATGGGAGTGAGGAAGGTTTGATAGCCACAAGACGACCAGGTACTAGCACAGTCGAATTCAGGTAAGCCTGCAAAGCCTACCCAGGCAACTGCACGTATCTAACCCACCACACGCTGACCACGAAAGAGGGATTAAAGGATTTAAGCCCATGACGAGCAGTTGACGATCAAAGCTGTAATGGAGAACAGCTCATTTCCATCACATAACCTTGTACTCTGTAGAGCTCCGGTGCCACCAGTCCCAACTACAGCAGAGCAAGACGAGGTTCACCAGTGCTCAGCAGAGAGAAAGCGACGGGTGAGGAGCGGCACGACCGGCGGGGCGGCCACCGGCAGGAAGGAGGTCTACGCGGGGCACGGCGGGGCCACGACAACGCTCCTCTGGCACCAAACGCGGGAAGCAGCGCGCAGGCCGGGAAGGGGACAGGGAACCAGGGAGAACGGGAACTGCCCCACTGCCATTAACCCATTCCCCCAGCCCCCGCCGGTTTCCCGGTAAGGACAAACGGCTGAGGGCAGATCTACGGGCGGGCAGCGGTGCCTTAAATTCTCGGGCGANNNNCGCCGTTGCCTAAACCGCGGGGGCGAGCAGCCCCCGCCGCAAGCGCACCCCTGGCCCGGCACGAAGCAATCTTCCCCACCAGGGTGGGCAGGCAGGGGTACCCTCTCCTCTTTCCCCTCCCCTCTGGGTCTGGCGGAACTCACCGACTCGGCAGCGGCTGGCAGGAGGAGGCTAAGCAGCAGGGCGACGCGGAGCACCGGCGGGACGCGGGGCAGCGGCATGGCTGGAACAGGCGGAGGTGAACGCAACGGACCGGAGCGCAAACCCACGTCGAAGCGACGAAACGCCCTCTAACCGGGACCCGCCGCAGCTGTGGCCCTTTATAGG
>VWZK01015101.1:169105-186322 GCA_013396935.1 Baryphthengus martii
AAGGGGGAAAAGGGAAAGTAAGGGGGGCGGGGGGGGAAGCAGGGGCAGCATCCGCTTTCGCAGCATTCCACAAGTGACAGTCTCACATTCACAGAAAACCGAGGGTGACTGTCAGCGGCTCGCTGCGTGCCGTGGCTGCGGTTATCAGCCAGGCTGTTACATCACACGGTCCTCCTCCGAGATGGAAAACGAAACCGCTTTCTCTGTAAGCGGCAAGTGCGAAAAACCCACGCAGATAAAGAAGGGGGAAAAAACCGACACCACAGTTTAACTATTTCAGTTGTTCTTCTCTCCTTAATAACTTTGTCTGACCACGAGAATTTCTTCGAAAGCAGCTATTTCAGCCCCTTAACAACCCGAGGTGCACCTCAACCACCGCACCAGGACACCCTGTGTCAGTCCCTCATCCATGCTGCGGCCACATCAGCTTGCACTTGGGCTCTAGTTGGTAGAGAATAAAATACTTTTTTTTTAACGGGAAAGCAATGCACAGACCACAAAGTGTGTGTGCCACGATCTCATCTGCCAGGTAGGGATGCAGACTCCACTGGATCTGGTTCTCAGCCCGCTTCAGCACCATCCCAAGAACTTGTAGCCTTCCTCCTGTCCCACCTTAGCATGCTAAGCCTCAAACCACAAAGATCCCTAAGGTGAAGCAGCCTTCCCAACTGCCCATCCCTTCAGGAATAAATAAATTTAGAGGGTGTGAGGTGAGCTCAAGGGGTCTCCTCGATGTTAGGACCATGCCTGCACACATGACTGCTGGCAGGAGAATCTCCTGGCAGCGCTGTGCTGAACTAGCTGTGGAGCCGGTTGGCATGATATGAAGCGACAAAGAGCACTGCTCAGAGTTTAAAAAAAATAAAATAAGATCTGCAGACAGCATACATCCAGGTAAGGACAGGAACCAGCCTGGAGGAGGCTGTGGTGGAGTTTCCTGTAGTACATGATCCTCTCAGCTCAGGACAATGATTTGTCACTAACCTTCCAGTTCACCTCTGCATCCAAGGCCACCAAAGACATAAGGGAGGGATCTGTGCTGTGGGCTGGGTTACTACCCTTCCTTATTACCTTCCCTTCATCACACAGAGGAGCTGATGAAAGTGATTTCTGATGCATCCAGGGAGCCCAACTCCAGTGAGTCCCCAGCTCCAGTGAGTCACCCAGCAGAGGTGGGCAGCACAAGACGGACAGGAACAAGAGCACATGGGCTGGGATGAATGTGAAAAGACTGGTCCATACCTTGGCAACATTTGCCAGCCAGAAGACAGCCTCAGTGGCACAAGGTGCCCAAAAGCTCTGCACTCTTCCCTAGACCTCTAAATGTATTTGTGTGTGTGGCCGTTACCCCTCTACACCTTCTTCCAGGTAAAGCAGCCACTTCCAAGACGCTTCCAAAGCCAGATGTCTGTTTAGTGGCTATGAACATTGACAACTTGCCTGTTCACTTCCTCTTCAAACAAGCACAATACACTGTACCCCTCCTGGTTGTCATATCCCTCCATCAAAAAGTCACAGGACACCATTTCCCCCCCTAAAGAAGTTCTGCTTTGACAGACTGGAGAGGAGCCATTCTGCCTACTTGGCCTTGGGACCAGGCACATCATCCACTGAAGTCACAACCTTTCAGTGAACTCAAAGAAATCTTGGGCTTCTGGAAACAGAAAAGAAAATTAAACTCAACCTTAATGTATTTTCCAACCCTGAGAACAAATTTATGTTACTTTACCGATGATATTTTTAAAGGCCGTTGAGTAGATCCACCTCGCTGATACCCTCCCCCCAACTTTCTGTGACTGTGTCTCAAAAGAACTCATGTGAGAGGAAACACAGCCACAAAACCAATACTATGCTTCTGTAAACCCATGACATAAAATAGACTGCTTCGTTTTGCCCTTCAAATGTCCCCTCCCAAAATGCTGACATTCTCCTCTCTCTAGAATAATGCAGGAAAATCACAGGTATATGATCCTCCCTGAGAGCGATGGGACAAATAGGCCCGGAGAGAAAAAAATGCACAACTGAAATATACTTTCCTGAAACCTCGCTACAAGTGAGAGAAGCAGAAAAAAACCCAACCACATGCTGAGCCACACATTTGTTCTGGGCGATGAATTCTCACGTTCAAGGTGTGTTAGTTCCCTTCTCCATTTAAAAATTATAGTTGGCAGAGAAATAACCTCAGCTGGCCACCATTGTTCCTAAGCCAGTGCTCAGCAGTGAACAGCCACCCAACCCTCACGTTGAAAAGAAAACTAAACACCTGCCCGTTCCCAACACAGGGCATAAACAGGCTAGAAAGGGAAGAGAGTGTCCAAATACAATGCATTTGGAGGATAAGGGGAATCACATTTTTACGTGACACATCAAGAAATGTCCAGATGATCTCGAGGAGGCCACGGCACACACAGAGCCCTTCAGACAATTCTACATCATAAACGCTCCTGCACTGGCCAGGGAAAGAGATTCTTCAGCCAAGCGCAGCTCAGCGCCTACAGGCAGGTTTTAAAGTGAGCTTAGAGCAGGATTCTCAAGCACAAAGAAATCTTAAGTAGAGTTTTTAAAAAGTCTCAACTCCCCAAAGCTTGCTCAGTACACTGAGCTCTCTGGAAAAACACACCTGCTCACTGCGCGGGTAGCAGAAAACTTCCATCCCACATTTTGAGCACTTTAATGCTGAGTTATTCTGGAAATGTACAATCTCAGCCCTACTGTCGCTTTAGCAAAGGTGACCCAGCACAAATCCTACCTGCCTGGCAAGAGGGAAACGAACCCCAGCAAAGGTCAGGTCAGATAGCACTGCCCTTTGTACACCAGCTTGTGAAACACAGATCACCTAAATAAACAGCTTCCTGGTTTAGGCAGGAGGAAAAACAATACCAACTTATACAGCTCCTTCTTATGGAAAGAATGCCTGGCTAAAGAGGGCATTCTTTTTGCACACTCCTGCTAAAGAAGTGGCCGTGATAGCTGCATCTGATCTGGATACGGTCTCCGACCATCTGCTACGTCCTGGGTGTATCGCCGCTACTTCTTCCACCAGCTGCTCTTCACCACACGCAGGTGTCATGCACAAAATGGTCAGCTGGTTAAAAAAGGACATTCTAACCTACTATGGAACCCTCGAAAGCATGATCTCAGAGCTTCGACATCCCTTTGCTAACTTTTGTTTGAACTAAAGTGGAGGAAAAGGAAAATTTGGAACGCCGCTGTCGTCCTCTAACCCCAGCTGGTAAGGAAGCACCCTGCAGCCACTCGCTCGCTCCTCACCCCCCCTGGTGGGACAGGGAGGAGAACTGGAAAGAAAAAAAAAAAACTTGTAGGTTGAGATAACAACAGTTTAATAATCAAAACAGAACAAAATATAATAACAGTAATGAAAAGGAAGATAACAAAAAGAGACTGAAATAAAACCCGAGACAGACAAGTGATGCCCAATACAACTGCTCACCACTAGTCCGGGTGCAGTGATCTGCCCTTCCTGGCCAACTCCCCCCAGTTTATATACTGGGCATGGCATCATACGGTGTGGAATATTCCTTTGGCCAGTCTGGGCCAGCTGGCCTGTCTGTGTCACCTCCCAACTTCTTGTCTCCCTCCAGCCTTCTCGCTGGCAGGGCATTAGCTGAAAAATCCTTGACTTAATATAAACACCACTTAGGAACAGCTAAAACCATCAGTGGATTATCAACATTATTCTCATACTAAACCCAAACCACAGCACTGTACCAGCTACTAGGAAAAAAAACAACCACCCAGCCGAAACCAGGAAAGCCACTTCATTCCCCAGTAATGTTTGCTTTCCAGGCCCGCTTCAAACTCTTCCCACAGAGCAGGGGTGTGAGACGAGGCTCCCCACGGGGAGAACATCCTCCCTTCCAGGAGAAAGACACGGTCCCCTAAGCTGGAGCAGCTTGGAGAGGTGGGCGAGCCAAATTCGGCAGCACGGATGGATAGAGGTGACCGTGCAACGTGCCGTCGCAGTCAGCCAGGAAACGAACTCAGGAGCCGGGCTGCAGCTGCCCCGCAGCACAAATGGCTTTGGGCCGCAGATCTTCGCTGGCTCCGTACCGGGAAACTGCCTGCCCAAGGCCGCAGAGAGCCCAGCTCACACCTCTGACACGACTGCTGCCGTGCCATACCTTCAGTTACAGGGACGGCAACCGAGCAGGGAGGGCTCTCAAATTCAGAAGGAATTTGAGTCGGTGCCTCCCAAAACACCAACTCATACCGATAAATCAGAAATATTGTTGCTGATGACTTTGGCTGTGGAAACACACCCAGCAATTACATCAACAGTCCTGCCATACACTACCTTGGAGTTTAAGTTGGCTATCGTTCACCAAACAACCAAAACTTTTGCTGGCAAAGGAACATCAGTTCTATAAAGCTTGAAAACGAAAGAGGAAAGTGAAAATTAATATCGAAGTGGTAGCTTGCGTGTCTCAGAGAGCCAGGCACGGCAGATTTCGGGAAAAGAAACCAATTTCTACCGAGAGTTAAGAGGGGAAGTGTTGAGTCTTGCAACTTATGTTCAACCATATGCTTAGAGAGCCCTGAGAGGGCTGGGATTTCCCCATATTCACTTCTGCACTGGCTAAGGCTGATAAGCTTCCGTCAAAATAAATTCTCTGAAGTCCCAAGTCAGAACTCAGGAGGGATAGCTCAGGTCCACCACGTGCCACCTGTGCCTTGCACAATCCTTTCTAGGAGCAGCAGACCTGGGAACAGGGAGGCCAGTGTGTCAAACCTGCCTTGGCACAGTGACATCCACAGAACAAGGAAGGAAACATACGCAGCAAAGCTGCACTGGGAACTTCCAATATGAGGACATGGAAAAAACGTCATGAGGCAATGTCAGAGATCATAACCTGAGTGCCCATAGCCAGAAATATTCCACACCCACGACTGAGTCTATCACCTCCCACAAAAGCTGGGTTCCCCCTTTGCCCTGCTCCTCTCTTTTTCAGATGACAACAGCTCTGTGGCAACTCCCCTGTCCCCTGGAGCAGCCCAGAGGTGCCTCCTCTCATTTTTCCAGCAGAGAACGTATCTTCAAAATGCTCCAATGCCCCACACAGCTTTAGGCATTTGAGTACTCAGATAGCGACAGTTCTCATTCCTGAAGCCAAGCAAGCAGGTCAGCTTATTGAGGCCACTAAAACAAGCTCCAGCAGGCAAGAGCAGACCCCAGAGGGGGTATGGCTGAGCACAAGGGACTCTGGCATCTGGCCATTTCACGAGGCAATAAAAAGAAGAAATCGCCACATGGGAAGAAACCTCCCAAAAGAAGCCAAGCCCTACACATGACCAGCCCTGCAACAGAAAGGTGCTGCTGAGACACATTAGGACTCAACAACATCTCGGTGCCCCACGGCCTGAAGCTACAATGAGTACAGCTGGGCAGTCTCGGAGCCTGCAGGAATACGCCTAGAGATGAAAGGAAACACCCCAGGTCAACTGTTTCTTCTGTGTTTGGTATCTGTGTCTTTTTAGCAAGGGCTGCTCAGCCAAATTATTGAATCCACTGAAGCAACCTCAGAACGGCTCGGTGCAGGGGATGCGGACAGCCCAAAGCACGCCAGCATGAGCAAGAGCAGGGTGCTGATCCCCGGGCCGGCAGAGCGCAGCCCAAACCCGCTGCCGACAAATTTCTCCCGCACGATAAACCACACTCGTGCAGTGGCCACCGGCTGAGGCCGCGTCTCCTCCGCAGGCCGCCCGGCCGGCGCGCAGGGTGCCCGCGGGCGGCAGNGATGGCGGCGCAGTTCCGCAGCTACGTGTGGGACCCGGCGCTGATCGTGGCGCAGATGGTGCTGCTGCAGGCCGGCTACTACAGCTCGCTCGGGCTCTGGCTCGCCCTCCTCGGCACCCTGGGCAGGACCGGCCCCTCCCTCCACCAGGTCTTCAGCGACGAGGTGAGGGCGCGGGCCCCAGGAAGCCGCCGCGGGCGCAGGCCCCTGGGGCGGAAGGGGAGCCTGGTCCGGAGGCTCCCGTGGGGAAGGCAGATCCCGCTCCCTGTGTGGGCGTTTCCCGGTGGTAGAGACAGCTCCCCCACGCCAGGGAGCTGCCTCCCAGTATGAAGACAGACCTACTGGCTACGTAGGTGCCCCCACTATGGAGGCAGACCCCTCCCTTTGACTAGGTGGTGCCCCTGGTATAGAGACAGCCCCTCGCTGTGTAGGTGATGCCCCTGGTATAGAGACAGCCCCTCGCTGTGTAGGTGATGCCCCTGGTATAGAAACACCACCTTGCTGTGTAGATGGTACCCCTCAGTATAGAGACAGACACTCAGTGTAAGTACTCCTCAACATAGAGACAGACACCTTGAGTAGGTACCCCCAGTATAAAGATGGCTCTGTCCCATGTAGGTAACCCTAGTATGAGGATGCACACACACTCCACACTCTGGTACCCCTCCGTATAGAAACAGACCCATCCCTTACCTACGGGTACCCCCAGGCAGAGCTCTCAGAAGGACTGCCGTAACTGCTCAGGCTCCTATAGACCAGAGGGAGCGCAGGGCTGTGCTGCTGTGGCTGGGCCACGGGAGGTGGTAGCTTGCTGTGGGCTGTGATTTGTGCTGCTGTTTCCTACTAATGGTCCCATGTAGATTTTAGGCTTCTCAACCCCGCCGGGGAGGCTCTCCATGATGGCTTTCATCCTCAATGCACTCACCTGGTAAGTCAGCAGCGAGCTGGAGCGCGAGCGTCATCTTCTTTCTTAACGTTAAACTTTTAAGAGAATTCCTTGTGATGTACTGCCTCTCTATACATCTCCCGAAAGCCCTGTGCCTGGCTGAACCTGGCTCCTGAGAGCAGTTGGGAACTGCTGACTTCTGACTTTCCAGAGCCTGGATAAGTCATTTCACTTCGCTGTCTGTTTTCCCAGCTGGGAATGAGATTTGGTTCTGTGAGAGATTTTACTGAAAGTTAGAATTAACAGATCTCAGTCAACACTGATCTATAAAAAAGATTTTTGCCCCTGCCACTGGGCAAAGATTACTGGGAGACATAGTTTAAAAATTCCTGCCTGGCCCTCTACACTAAAAGCTCATTTCCCTGCCGTCTTGTAATTAAAAAGCTGTAAGCACATAAGTCTTGCTGCAGCAGCCAGGAGAGAGGTCGGAAGCAACCTATTCTTAAAACGTTTAAGAAGTTTTAAAGCAGCTAAATAATCAGCTGACAGCTCTCGCTGTATCCCCTTTTCCATAGGCAAGGCACAGTTTGGTTATTAACCTCTGTCTTTCTTTGGTAGCGCTCTGGGCTTGCTCTACTTCATCCGCCGAGGGAAGCAGTGCCTGGACTTCACAGTCACCGTTCACTTCTTCCACCTGCTGGGCTGCTGGATTTACAACTCGCGCTTTCCCTCCACGCTGACGTGGTGGCTGGTGCACATCGTGTGCACCGCGCTGATGGCTGCGATCGGCGAGTACCTCTGCATGAGGATAGAGCTCAGAGAAATCCCCCTCAACTCTGCCCCCAAATCCAACGTATAGACTCGCTCTGGCGACGTGCTGCAGGACGTCATTGTTTCCCGCACGAGTGCATCTAATGCCCGAGAATCATCGCCGAAGAAGCACAGCAGGTCTGTTTGGACTTTTTTGTTTTCCTTTTGGATCTCGGTGACTGCATGAGCGTGAGCGTCTCCTCTCTGGCATCAGCCGACCACGGGGGAGGAGCGAGATGTTTATTTTGTTAACGCGAAGCATTGAGTACAACCGTATGGCAAACGTGGCTTAAACTCTTCCCTCGTGAGACTGTTAACAGCCAGGCAGCAAAACTTGGTGCGTGAGAAGCATCTGGAGTTTAACAAATGTGGGAGTGCCCTGTGCGGTTAATGTGAAGGTCAGCTCTTCTTGCGGGAGCTGGCACGGTGAGCGGTGGGGCTGGGAGCTGCTGCGTCAAATCTGTAACTTGTCTGGGCTTTGGTTGGGAAAAAGTCAAGAAAGCGAATGGATATGGAGAAGGAAAATAGCTGCACTGACCTGAATCACCAGCTGAGACACTAAATAACCTGCAACATTAGATGGGGTTGTTTGCTGTTCCCATGTTTAATACGTAGAGATGTCAGAGAGCAGTTTGCTGAAGAAATCTTTTGTAATAATAAAAATACTATGTTGCTGTGAGCGTGTTACGGTTCTCCCGGGAAGCTGAGGGCTTCAAGAAATACCGTAAGTGTCTGTATCATGGCAACGGAAGGACCCAGTCAGAGGACACGTGGCTGTAAGATGCCCGCTGCCTGGGGCACACAAAGTTTCCTACAATAAATATTTCATACCTCTGCTCTAAAATGAAGGCATCGGTGAGAGCTGTCTTGGGAGGTCAGCCAGCATAGTCCTCGCTTCAGGAGGAGCGTCAGCAATCCAAGATCTCCGCTTGCTCAGCCCGAGGCTGGAGCCATTCTGGGGAAGGTTGTAAAGGTGTCTTGGAGCCACGCTGCTCTTCCCACTGGTCTGGGTCTGCCTGTCAGGCTCCAGAAGTCTAGCAACAAGTCTGGTCTGGCAGCGGTGATGTTTGGTTAAGTGAGAGAGTGCTACTTCTCAAAATAACAGGCTGTGCCTTTAGAAGCTCTTCAAACAACCATCCCCAGCGGGCAGGCAGGACAGCACCTCACTGCCAGGGGCCAGAGCTGGACGGTTCCTCCGGGTCCCGCAGACCCACACCCTACCGCGTTTCTGCTGAGTTCCGGCCGGTTTGTGTGAGCCCAGTCGAGGGCGATACCACCTCCGAAGACAGATTTTCTCCTGCGCAGCCTCTTGCTGCAGTAACTTTCCTTTGTATGTTACTATTTGTAAGTGTTCATTTGCATAAGTTATTTGCTAATTCAGCTTGTTGAAAAGCGTTGGGATGACTCGAGGTGCAGAAGTTGATAAAACTCTTCGAAGCTGCTGCTTTGTCTTTTGGTACTGGGAGAGCTGTATTTCATTTCCTGCTCTCATATTCAGATCCTACAAATTGAGGCAGGATAACATCCTGATTCTTTAAATACTTGGCAGGGCCGCTGCAGAGGAGGTTTGCCGGCTACATGTGTTTAGACAGAACTTTTTCTATCCTGAGATTTCGCCAGGACCTCTTTCTGAGCAACTCCCCCTTTTCAGCACAGCTGTCGAACAGCCGCGGTCTTTCCGAGGGAACAGTTTATGCAGTTTTTTTTCTGGGCAGGAGCCAGCGTTTGCGGGAGGGCCACCCGGAGGTCACTTCCTAGGGCTTCCCCTGCAGCTCTGCTGTGCAGCCAGCAAGACAGTTCATCCCAGTTCCACATATCTAAGGATACTTGCCTTTCGTCCAGTCACCTTCAGCCTAAGCATAAACTGGTCTTCCAGTAGGTGCCACTATCTCCTTCAGAAAGAGAGGTGAGTGTGGGTGGGATGGGGATGAGGGAGCGCAGCAGCAGGCAGGCTCTGCCTCCGGGCTGACCAGCGCTGCCTTGGTGTTGGTCTATTTAAAGACTCTTTCAGGGTCATTTTGTCCTCTCCTGCTTTTGGTTGCTATTATTGAGGAAGAACATCCCGGTCTTGCACAGGGGAAGTTTGCAGGTTTATAATTCAAGGCTTAACACCACACCAAAGCACGGTGTGAACTCTTGTGTCCAATGCAGATGTGAGCTAGAGGGGTAATTACAGGGAACATGAGAGAGCAAAGTGAAAGACACATTGATCCCGTTTCTTAAAGGAAAATGGGCAGCTGATCCCAGAGCTGCTGTGAGACCATATTAAAGAGGCGCTCTCTTTGTTCGCCTGTAAGAAGAGGGATGAAATCTTGGCACCGAGGAACACTTACCCTCTTGCTTTCTGAACACACGAGATAAGCTGTAATGACTCCAGTGGCCTCCTTTGGGGGTGTGAAGGCTGGGTACAGGTGTCTGTCTGGAGTCACTGGGAGCACGGCCACCAGAAGAATCCTCGACAAGAGTGGATTTAACTGAGTCTGTGGGGCATCCCACGAGCTGCCCTGCATCAGCATGAAGTGTGCTCTAGGATTAGAAATTCCTTCTGAAAGTCTGCTGATTTTGCCTTTCAGGACTGAATTTATATATTTCCTTTTTTCTTTTTTTAAAAAAAGGAAATCTACCATTAGTTGTCCTAGTTCTAGGGGAAGTTCTGCTAAAAATGAAGTAGTGATTGAGGAGGAAACCTGAAATTCATCACTTCAGTATTGTAAGACCTAATTTTCACTCACATGCTTTCAAGTCAGATTTAGGACCACCTTAGGCTTTAAAAAAAAAATAAATGTGCTACTCCGTACCAGGATGGCGACAGATGGCCTTTGTTTCTTAATGAATCTTTGGGGTTTTTTTGTGTAGTGGAGTTGAGGGATTTGCTTCCAGGGAAGATATGACTCAACACCTGCTCTCCTTAGAGACAGTGGTAGTGTCAGCTGGCCATTTGCATCCATAGGTTTGCAAAAAGATTTCTTGGAGATCTCTGCTAAGACTTTTACATGCCTCTTCCCCAAAGATGTTTAAAAGTAGAAAATTTTAACAGGAAGATGCCAAATCCAAAGAGACAGTAAAGGTTGTGGGATCTGGGGAGTTGTGCTTACTTTCTTTGAGGATTGTGCTTGTTTGTTTTCCTAGAGGCACTAAACACCTATTCTGAACAAAGAGCAAATACAGGATTTGGATCCAGAAGACTCCTTAGAATCACAGAATCACAGAATGGAAGGGACCTTTAAAGCTTATCCAGTCCACCTACCCTGCAGTGAGCAGGGACATCTGTAACTAGAGCAGGTTGCTCAGAGCCCTGTCCAACCTCACCTGGAATGTTTCCAGGCATGGGGCTTCTGCCACCTCTCTGGGTAACCCGGGACAGTGTCTCACCATTCTCATTGTAAAAAAAATTCTTCCTCTGTCTAGTCCAGAAGGAATTCCTTCTGTTTCCCTTCTTTTAGTTTAGAACCATCACCCCTTGTCCTGTCACAACTCCAGCCTTGGTTGTGCATGATACCAGCCTGCTTCTGCTCTCCCCAGCTACAAACCATAGGCAAGAGAAGAGAGAACAGGGGGAGACAGGCTCAGACAGCATAAACTGCTGTCGGAGCAGAGTAAGAAGAGGAAACAAAGCAGATGAGTGGTTGGTTCACTCCAGTTTCTACAATGCTCTGGTTTACCGTTTCTCCACTACTTATTTTAAAGCTTTGTGCCCGAGATGCCACACGCAATCCCTGAGTAATGGCTCTGTAGTCTGTAGAAAACCTGGGTGCCTGGCACCGTAGTGCTGTCTGAACACCAGCCACTCATCCCTGGCTTATTTCTTGGTCTTTGCCTCAATTTATTCGTCCCTTCCTGCTGCTGCAGAAGCAGAGTATTAAGTGCTAGGAAAGGTAGGAGGAAGAACATGCAAATGCTAAAAGAGAGCAGCATGATCCATCATTGAAAAGTCCAACATCACTGTTGGTAAAAAGATCCTTTGCTGTGGGAGGATCTTGCCCATGCGTCTATAAGGCAGCCAGTGGGGTCTCTAGGACTGGCAGGACCCCAGTTCCCCTGCTCACACTGAAATGCACATTTCCAGGCTTGGGGACACTGTTTCAGAACCTCCCAATCCATTTGGTATCTACTGCTGTGCTCACTCCCAATGTAGCAAGTGCTCAAACCATCAGTGCGAGGCTCCTGTTCAATGTTTCTCAGAACCACAAGGAGCCATTAACTTGCTGAGCTCCACACAAGGCTGTCCCCCGAAGCCACAAGGGAGGCAGGAAGAGACCGTGTTAGCCAACAGGAGGCAGGACAAACAACTTCTACCAGGCTGTAGGCTCTACAACAAACTTTAATACTCTGGAATTACGTGCTGCTGCCCCCAGAGCTGCTTACAGGTACCTTTGGAGAAAGCTTTCATCAAAGAGTTGTTATGAATCCTTTTTGCCATGCTAGCTTGGCATTCTCTCTTCCCCCAAATATTTTTGCCCTCTGTTTCCTTAGAAAAGGGATTTACACACAACACAGGAGTTATTCAGGAATCCAGTGTGTACAAGAGGAGGTCATGCAACTGTTACTCTTCAGCAGGGGGTTTAGCATGTCCTGATAGACAAAAGGCCAGTACAGGGCGGTAAGGTCTCCTTTCTGCCCTTGATAGGACATACACCATCCGCCACACCTCACAAATCACTGCTAAAATGCCCATCTTGTTTTCAGTGCCCAAATCAAAAACCTGAAGAGCTGATCCAGTGGAACAAGTCAGCAGAGTAAACAGGTTTCCTTCCAGTAGCCATAGAAAAGTGCAAAAGAGTCCATTGTTCACAACCAATTTATCATTTTTCCCCCAAATCCTCTGCTCCGTATCTACAAGTTGCCAAACTCTGCGGTCAGCCAGATGTGCTCCTGGGCCTTGAGGCAGAAAGAGACCGGTGTTATCCCAGATTACAGAGAAACAGCAAAACCCAGGGGATGCTGCCGGGCTCTTCCACGTCTCATAGGAGCAGGATGGAGCCAAGTGTTCATTGAACACCACACGGTATGTTCCTCAAAGATTTGGGAAATGTCCAGAAAGATGCCACGACCAGCGGTGCCACCACCTTCGTTGTGATACTCACAGAGCTGCCATTTATAAATTCAGCCAAGTCACGATGAGGGGGATGCCAAGGACGGAAACGTTGGGAACGAGGCTCCAGGCAAAGCTCTGGGCCATACTGGGGCTGCAGAGGTCAAACAAGCTGCCTTGAAATTTGATTTTTTGAGACTCCCTTTTCAGCATCTCCCAGATGGCCGCTGCTTCCTTTGGGCACTCCCAGAGCACAGTCAGGGCACACGTGTGAAACTCATCCCAGTACCTGCAGCCAGGGAGACAACAAGGGCACCATCAGCCCCTTTGCAGCAGCACAGCACCAAGGAGCCGGGCAGAGCCTTGCTGCCCTGGATCTGCCCTCCCAGCGGGACAACCTCCAAGTTCTATGTCAGCTACCCAGACTATTCATCCCCTCGATTATCTCCCAGAGTACTTTGGCTAAAGCTCCAAATTTCAAAACACACTGAAATTATTTCATGTTTTGGTTTGTTTTTTTCTTTTTCTGGCAGTCAATAAAATTCATTCTTCTTCATCAACAAATGTTTCCCTTCAGCGTAGAGCACCCTAAGTATCTCAAACAGACTGCGAACAAAGGCTCAGCACGTTTCGTTCATAGCTTTCTCCCAGCTGAGTCAAGGGCAAACAGCAAGCACAAAGCAAGGAGAAGGACAACAGCTCCTGCAGACCATCACAGCTTTATAACTAAGGTACGCACAGAAGCAGGAGGAGTTACTCCCTGCGTTCCCATTAGACACGTCTCCATTTATCTGCTGTTCAGTGGAAAGAGGCTCTTGGGGAGCACTGGACAAAAACAAGAAGACATGCAAGGATAACCCACGGTCCTGCGGTAACAAACTGGGAGCTGTTGGCTGAAGGCCTCCTTGAAGGTCTCCCGTGGAGATGGCAACTTGGATTTTAGTTTCAGGTCCATAGCTAGAACCAGGCAGGGAGAAACCCTGGCTAAAAAATGAGACTGAAAACCGCAGCCCCCGGAAGACCCTCCCAGGAGGAGTGCAGTGGACACCACCCCTCTGGTCCAGTGTGGTGGGGCCAGTGTTCTGCGGGATGACCCCGTGCTGCATTTATCCAGAGCAGTATGCAACCTGCTAAGATTTATCCCCTCCCTGAGCTCTTTCCTTGCCCCCGGTGAAGGAGACCGATGGCTCTGAATAAGTTGGATTTGAGCAGTTTCAACAAGCTCCTGCCCACAGGCGTCAAGCTGAGCAGGGAGCGATGGGCTTCAGCTGTCCAGGGACCAGGACAGCAGGTACCAGGCTGTCCCCTGGGAGGGCTATGTCCCCCCACGTGGTATGGGAAGGACCAGAACAGGCACCGTGCCTGATATTTTTTGACTGCTGTGTCTCTGAGGGTAGTGGTGCGTTAGACTCCATAAAAGACTCACCAAAGGCTGCTGTAGGTGCTGTGATGGACAGAGCGTCCACAGCCTGGCAGGTTGCTGTGCGCACGCTGACATGTCCCTAAGTCCCGACACAGCTGAATTCACAGGCAAGGTCTCCTTTTTGTAGGTACAAACCCCCAAAATACTACAGCAGGAGCTCAAAAGTCTCAGCAAAGGCCCCGGGCCAGCCACTCCTCTGGAAATGGCTCCTCTCCAAAACAAAATCTTCCCCAATGGCAGATAAGGCTCTATGCCATGCTTTCCCCCCATGACTTGTTCCAAAGAGAACTTCTTTTATCTCAAAAGAGCTTCACAAAAGCATTTTTCTATCACAGCTTCTTTGGAGCAATGCATGTGCGGCACCCTGCCGCTGGGGCAAGGACCAGCTGTGGGCAGCACCCTCTTGGGTCCCAAGCTGCCTGCCAGGCCCCTGCGAGCCCATAGTGCTGAGCGACCTGCACCCTGAGCCACCCTTTACCTGCAAGCTGGGGACTGCCTGGAGGACAGGAGCAATTACTCTGACACCTTTCCCGTGCCAGCCAGGATACCAGGCACACGTGCCACCCCTTGGGAATGAGATGCAGCCTGTCTGGCTGAGCAGGGACTCTGCACATGGGAAGGGGACAGCTCAGTTTTGTCCAAGTGCCCTGTGCTGGAGACAACACCTTGCGCAGACTCAAGCACTCTACTTACTTAGCTTTCCTACCAGGGCTTACAGCAGAATGCCAGCTGTGAGGGAGTTCATTAAACCGAGTCACTGTGCTGGAATAAATGTCCCCAGATAATGAGAAAAGCTGGTGCCAAGCCAGGTAACCTCCCGTGCTGACTCCTGAGCTGCAGCAGCAGCAGCAGGCAGCAGCTCTGCCGGGGAGAGTTAAACCTGGCCCGTGTCTCCAGGCAAAGGATGGCTTGGGGAAGGTGAAGGGAAATGACAGCTCCTGCCTGGGTCTGCTTTCAGCAGGGATGGCAATTCCCAGTGTTTCACCCTTCACAGCCTCCATCTGCTCAGCCAGGCAGGCTGCTGGGAAGTGACCTGTTCAAATCAGCCCTGGGGCAGGACTGCGCACGCAGAGCCAAGATGCAATCAGCCCCACTCTGGCTCCCAGCCCCATGTCTGTCCCTCAGCCACACTCCAGGAGAGAGGGGACCACAGTACCAGGAAAGCAAACAGCAGAGGAGAAGGCTGAGGGTTAAAGGCCAATGCTACAGAAATATTTCCTGACAGGAAGCTGGGACATCATCAACTTTTTCCTCCGGCCACAAGCAGCATGGCAAGCTGGGCACCTGACCAGCAGGAAAAGCTGGCACGTCCCAGAAGGTGCAGAACCCCAGTCCCACTGTAATGGAAGATTGCAGGACAGCTCTGTGATGGTCAGTGACCCAGAGCCTGTAAAAAAAACCACCAAACTCACACTTTTAATGCAAGTTCTAGCAAAGAAACCCCTCCTTCAGCACTCAACCACAGCTGGGCTGCACATTTGCTTGTTTTCTCATACCAAGATGACACAGTTTAAGAAGAGTTTCTCTATTGCAGCCCAGACAGAGCAGTTCCTATTTCCAGCCAGCCTTCTTCTGCATCCCAGCAAGAGTGTTCACCCTGAGTGGGGCTGTCCCACGGAGAAGGATGAGTAAAGAGCAGGGCAGAGGCAACCTCCCACCGGCACATGTGCTGGCAGGGCAATGCAGCCACAAAATCAAGCTCGTTTTCCATTCTCCTTAAGAAGGAGTTTAATTGAAGCGTCTTCTGCTTCTGGCAACAACCAAAGACAGATATTTTGGCTAGGGCAGGCGCGAGGGCTGAAGACCCTCTGCTTGGCTGAGCAGCAGCACTGGATCCTTGTCCCCGCTTGCCGAGAGCCCACTCTGCCCCCGCTGAGTGCCCTGTCCCAGCTGCCCCTGCCCTAACACTGCCTACAGATGCCAGCCAGCTGTGCAGGCATTGTGAAGCAGCTCCCAGAGCCTCATTCCCACTGTTGGAGCCAACACCGTCCCCTCCAAGCCCACCACTGGTTTGCAACAGTTCTGGAACCTTAACCCACAGAGCACTGAGCCCTTGCCTTGCCCTGGCAGGTTACCACCACCCCAAGGCACCTGGGTTGGTCCTTCATTGCTGCCTCCACTTCCTTGTCACTCCACTCCCCAAAACTCACTACTGGGGACACAGAGGGGCCTCCATTTATCTTCACGAACATTTCATTGCCACCTTTCTCTTGCCCCCAACCTGTCGCTCCTTCAGCTCCCTTGCTTTTCCAGCAGTCCTCTCCCAAAGCCGCCCAGCACCATGCTTGTGACCCAAGGCTTGGACTGTCATTGCAGTTCTGCTGAAGTTACCGTCCTCGCAACATCAGCAGCTCAAGGCACTTGCTATAAACACAAAAACTAGGCTTGGAGCACATTCAAGGTGGAAGAAGGATGAAGGGGCTTGGCAAGGAGGGAGGGAAGGGGGGAAGGAGGGACGTGGTTTGCTCTGGGCAGCAGGATCCCACTCAGGCCAGGGGCAGCTGTTCCCTGCAGCGCTGGACCGTGGGGCAGCCCAGCCACAAGTCACTGGCTGAAACCCAGGTGTCCAGGGGAGCCCTTCCCGGGGGACAGAGGGGAGCGGTGCCACCCGCCCCGCTCCCTCTGACTGCAGAGTGCAGGGAGTGGAGGGACGAGCCCTAGCAGCTGGAGCTATTGCCAAGGGCTGGGGATGCAAACTCCCGCTGGAGCTGAGCTGCAGATGGGAAGATGGAAGGATCGAAGAATGGATGGAGGGACCTCCCTGGGTCTGTTTGAAACGAGAGTAAGGTGGGGAGCACGTGTACGCGGACACTCACTGGCAGGATCCAGCAGCGCAGAAGACGAGTTCATCGAGCAGCACCCGGCACATGTCGGGGCAATGCCAAAGAGGCCTGCTGGCCATGCACCACAGGTAACCCGCAACCCTCCCTGCTCCGGGGACTGGCCCCACGGGGTGGGACATGCAGGGGATCCCAGCACGGGTCATACTCACCCACAGACTCGGGGCAGTCCCTGCAGCTCGACGCCGTCCGCTTCCTCGTACTTGGCCATATTTTCCCCCAGCTTGAGGACGCAGTCCGAGAAGCCCTGGTAAATGTTGGCGCAGGCGCTGCCCGACGCCAGCAGCCCGGCGAAGTGGCCTGCCAGCCGCCGAGGGGGTCGGCATCAGCACTGAGACCTTCGGGGATGGAGCGCACCTCCCTCTCTCCCTCCCTGCCTCCCGGGTGACCTGGGCACCCCAGAGCCCCACTGTCACCCAGGCACCGCCAGCTGCCGCTTCCACACGGGACACACACGACCCTCATCCCATCCC
>VWZK01015104.1:0-64975 GCA_013396935.1 Baryphthengus martii
TCTTTCCAATAGATCCCTGTCTCTCTTACCACCAGGGGAAGTTGCCAGAGATATCCTACTTTCCAAACTCCACGTGAGACTGCATCATACGTTCTACCAGTAATTGCCTAAGTCCTTTTATTTCCAGTAAATACCAGTCAGAAGTTCTTTCCTACAAACCTTTCCACTCCTGTGCATCCAGACGCTCTCTGCCAACACTTTTTTCCTCAGCAGGCCCCAAGAATACGTTGCGTACGCCCCAGAGAACAGACAAAAAAAAATTACCTTCTGTTCTTTCATCAGCCACTGGGGATTTGTCAAAATTTTTCCCCCGTGCAGAGGCACATCTTGATTCAGAACGAGCCCAGGTACTAATTAAAAAGCTTTTGTGGGCACCAGCTGGTGCTCAGCAACATTTTTACATCTCAATGGGTGTTTGTTACCGACGCCATATCCCACGTCGGTATTTTGCGGGCCGTAATCGGATGGGAAATCTCCTCGGCCAGGTCTGCAGCAGCAGGGAGAGGAACATCTTGTCCCCTCGCTGCTGTGGAGCTGGAGGCCACCAAATCCACGACGTATTCCGAAGTTTTCAGCCTAATAGGCAAGAATCATTTGAAAATAGACAAAGTGTGGGCATATTTATATATGTCCATGCAGAAAAAAAGCATCTTCCCTGTTGTTTTTCAAGGAGATGAGGAAAAATAGGGAAATATTTGTGTAGCCAGACCAACCACGAGGACTTACAGGACCTACTCAGCCATCGTTGGGACTGGACAGGACTTTGAACTGTGAGTCCATCGGAGTACAACGTGCAAGAATTTCCTGCTACTTCACTGCAACTCTCCCAGCGCTTCCCAGTTTCAAAGCTCCAGTCGTGGAGTCAAACAGGGAAGAAATATTCCCCCCAAAGATGCCCAGTTTTCACACTAACGATTAAATCACCTTGCAGAGGCAAGAGGAACAACGTGACCCGTCCTGCACTCAACAACTCAACCTGGAAGGCAAATTAAAGTAGAAGAATACTCAACGTGTGCCTTAAAAGGCCTCAGTTTTAAAGTAAAATCTGGTGATTTTTCAGCAACTTGACTGCTGGGTTTTAAATGCTGGAGGGGTCAGTCATCCTAGAGATGAAAAGCAGCTCTTAGTAGTTCAGTGTTTCTTTAAAAAGAGTTTTTTTGGTCTCCAGAGGGACTAATTCAGGTAGGGATTCCTGTAAGAAAGCAAAGATTGGCAAAGCCCAGCACCCCGGGTACAAAGCAGCACCGGGATTCTCACATAGTGGGAGTGACGAACGGCTGGAAGAGAGGCTGGAATTGAAAAAACGGAGAAATTCTTTGGTAATTTTGGAGAAATCCTGGCTGATTTTGTTCTAATCTCTCTGAATTAAGTGTTCTACTCACTGTTCAAGCAGAGGGCTGTGAGTCAGCTCTGGACCACACGTTATTTTTCCCTTCTCTCGCTCCTAACCGGGAAGAGCGTCACGTACGGCGTCACGATGCGCACCGGCACAGGCCAAAGCAATGGGACGCTGACAGGCAGAGAAATTAAAACCCTCGACGATGACGTTCTAACCAAATAAACCTCCAACTCAGCCACAAACTTATCAAATGTCAGCCTACTGTATTATGACACCGAACGACGCCACAAACCAACCCAAAACCAAGTCAAAACTGCCGGGAAAGCGGCTGTGAAGGAAGCAAAATAGAAAATATCTTGTTATTTACCTGGGATATTACAGATATTGGTCCCTTTCCTCATTTAATCTGATGTCTGTTTGTGGTATTTGCCAGTAGAATAAATGTATTAACCCCAGGACCGAGCACAGAAGGAAATATGTAACTGATAATAAACTGAAATTTTCTCTTAATTTCTGCCATGCTAATTTATAAGGCCTGAAAAGAGTCAACCAAAACCCAGGGAATTAGTTTACCACATCAGCTTTCACTTTTTTTTTTTTTTCCCCCCCCTTTTAGGAACGTTTTTCAGCAATTGAACATCACAGCTACGTGGTGTTAGCACCCAAAGAAATAAAACTGCTTCACGATGGATCAAAGGAGCGGAAAGTCCCGAAAAAGCCCCGAAGGCCGTTTCTGCCCCATGAACTAGCACCACGTGCTCCCACTGCTGCTTGTGATGACACCAAAATTCCTCTTTGCGCAGAATTTTTCAGTCCCATCACCCCTGCCGCTCCACTTATCTCGGCAAAATCCCCAAGCGGCCTCAGCTTCTGCGGAAAGATCGGCCTCCAGACAGCACAAGAGCTGTGGATTGCTGCTGGAACACAGGCTTGACCGGGAGCAGAGCCACCCCATCACCAGACGTCGCCAGGAATACTTTCCTGAGGTTTTTTTTTGGCCTGGATTAACCCATCGTGGTTTTTAAAATCCCCAACAAATTTCACCTTCAAAGCAGCCAGTTCGAAAGGCTTGCGGAGAGAGACGCGGCAGCGTTTCCCTCCAGCCTGGCAAGCCAAGGCTTTGCCCAAGCGGGGACCTCCTGCTGGAAAGCAGCTCCGTGGACAAAGACCTTGGAGCCCTAGTGGATGGAAAGTTCTCCAGGGGCCAGCAATGGGCCCTGGGGGCCAAGAGGCCAAGGGGCTCCTGGGGGGGCAGGAAGAAAAGTGTGTCCAGCAGGTCGAGGGAGGTTCTCCTGCCCCTCTGCTCTGCCCTGGGGAGAAAAAGGGAAAGAAGAGAAAGAATGATGGGGTGGGGAGAGAGAAGGAAGGGAAGGAAGGAAGGGGGGAAAAAAAGAGAAGGAAGGGGGGGAAAAGAGAAGGAAGGGGGGGAAAAGAGAAGGAAGGGGGGGAAAAGAGAAGGAAGGGGGGGGGGAGAGAAAGAAGGAGGGGAAAAGAGAATAGAGCGATGAATAAAAGTAGTTCCCATTTTTGTGTGTGACTTTTGAGATCGAAAAGTATCTCGAAATTACATTTCACAGGAGCAAAGAGGGAATTCTGAGCTTCAAACGCCACAAAAGGGATGGGGCAAGGTCGGCAGCAGCAGGCTGAACAGAGCCCACAGCAGTGCGTTCACGGGCTGTCCACATCTGGAATTGTTTGCCAGCAGCTGTTCCTGAGAAGTTCCATCTGTGGTCAAGCCCTTGAAAAGGAGAATGGATTCCAAACTGGAGACGTTTGCTGGAGAAACGGGGTCGGTGTGATTCGAGTGTCCCCAGCGTTTGTTACCAGAGATGGAAACGTGGAGAAAAGAGCTTTTGTGCCTACGAGTTACCACCGAGTCCTACACACGGGCCAAAAAGCAACACCTCCATCAAGGGATCGTTCCACCGCCTGCAGAGACCTCACCGGGAAATTGGGGGAAACTAATTAAAAATCAGCCACACACCTTCAAGAGAAGGGACTGGAAGTTGTGGAGGTGCCCAGAGAGAGACCTAACTGGGAGGCTGGGGGAAATTTCCACAACATCTCCACCCTACTGGTGGCACTGGGTGAAGAATCCGCAGGTACAGGGCCCTGCTTCGTAATTAACACCGAGCTGTGGGTTTGGATTTGTTTGGTGGCGGTTGGGTTTGGGGTTTTTTTTTGAAACAAAACTACGCACCGTTCTCATGTTGACTTTGCTTTTTCTCACAGTTCCCTTCAAATTTGGCATTCCTGAGGTATCAAACCAGTTTATAAGCAAGGGGAAATCTGCACTCCCCAGTCAGGCTGTGGTCCTGGAAAACACCACCCTCATTGCTGTCTCCCCTGGAAGCTGGGAAGGAGGGAAGGAGGGAGTGCTTGGGGATGGCACTGGGCACAGGCACCATGCCTAACTGGGAGGAAAAGGGAAGGAATTGGGATGCCTGCCGTGGCTTTTTCCCCACTTGCGGTGCTGGGAGCTGTCACAGCAGTTTTTCCAGTAGCGTAATTATCTCCCCAGGAAATCTACTTCCCTCTTCCGAGTATCGAGGTTGGGGGGAAGGAGGGAGGGGGGTGTTTGTCTTTTCTTTCCAACACCAAACACCCTGCCTGGCAGCCTCAGCAGCTCTTCTCTGCTGCTTTAAAATCACCCTGGCTCCGGAGGCTACAGATTGAAGCTCAGCTCCTCTATCATCCCAGCAACCAAATCTACGACAAAGACCAACTCTTGGCTTCACCAAATTGAAGCTCAGCTCCTCCACCATCCCAGCAACCAACTCTATAACACAAAGACCAGCTCTTGGCTTCACCAAATTGAAGCTCAGCTCCTCTATCACCCCAGCAACCAAATCCACAACAAAGACCAGCTCTTGGCTTCACCAAGTTGAAGCTCAGCTCCTCTATCATCCCAGCAACCAACCCTATGACATAAAGACCGACTCTTGGCTTTGCCAGCACGGCCCCTATAGGAGAACAACGGAGCTCCTCCGACGCCTTCACAGCTTCCTGCAGGGATTTAAGTATCAGATACGGGAGCGATCAGCGGCTGGTTAATCTCATTATATTGCTCCGGCAAAAAGCTACGAGCAACCGTGGCCGTATTAAACAAATTAGTTTGGAGACGAAGAAAGTCAACGCCGCTCTGCTGAACCTTCCGGGCAGGAATTTAATGCCTTTCTGCAACCGCAAACACTGGGATCTAAGAACAACCGCCCTCTGAAATGGCTGGTTTACAGGGGCCTTGTTTCCCTCAGTCATTAATAGGGGACAGAGGTTTAGAATTTATGAAAATCTAAGTGTTTTCATGTGTGCCCAAGAGCAGCTGGGAAAGTCCCCTTGTAAAGGGAAGATGTCAACACCGCCCGGCGGATGAAACTGCGCAAAAATTAAGACATCGTGGCAGTTTCCTCTTCTTGGTCCGTTTTTTCGCAACCCAGGGCTGGTTTCCGTGTACCAAATGAGATCCATTTAACCTCAGAACAGTCTTCAATCTGCTCCTACCCATTCCCCTTGAGTAAGGCTACCAAGAGTTGGCTTCCAAGTAGGTTTTGCTCCTTCAAAAGGATGGGAAAAGTAGTTTTTCAAGAGCAGGGATGTCTGCCTGGCTTTGTTTTCCGAGGAGGACGGCTACGTTCCAAAGAGCCGTGGGAGGCCACGTGCCCAAGGTCAAAGCTCCCTCTTCTTTCAAGTGGTTGATGCCATACAAAGTTCTAGCCTTACTTTTACGTCCTTCACGAAAAACACGGAAACAGTGCGTCATGGCCCCTCTTCCCACCCCTCTCAATTACAAGATGGGCTCAGAAAGCACGAAAAAAAGAATTAATAATTAGTTTAGTGCTTTTTGGATTTCCCTTTTGACCCTTGACATCATGACATATTCTGATAAGGTTCTCAAAATTTTTTTCACCAAGCACATCTTCATTTAAAAAACAGACTTTCACATGGTCACTGCAGGTACAGGCAATCAAAATAGTTGGATAACTGATGTAAATAATTATTTTTCAAAGTGTAACATGCACTGGTCCAGCACAGTTACCCTCCTACAACTCAGCACGAGCCGCACAGGGTAAGTTTACTAATCACATTTCTCTCACGCAGTACATAAAACTATTCCATTAAATTACGAGCAAGAGAGAGCGTACAGATCGAAAAGGCTTGGAAATTTGGTATTTATTTCTAAAGCTACCGTAGTATCTCGCTACCTTTCACTTTTGAGGACAAAACCTTCTGAAATACACAAATGCAGAAAGGTGGGCAGAAATGAAAGCAGGTTTGCATGGCTAAAACCCTCCCCTTAAGGCTGAAATCTCATCTGCTACGTTCCAACCCCAAACTAGGTCTGGAGCATTAATTTATAAACCCTGGGGGTTGGGACAAAAAACGTTGAGAAATCCCGGACTATTGAATAGGAAAACTGGCATATAATGCACAAGGAAAAGAAGGGGCCGCACGTTCCTGAAGTTCACCGGGGCGTCACATTTGGTTTGGAGCAGCCAGCGGCTCCCAGAGAGTCGGCTCGAGTCACGACAACACGACTGCCCCTTCTCGGAGGGGTTCAGTCCCACCAGGACGACACACCACACTGAATTAATTTGCCAAGAGAAAGCAAACCGTTCCCACTGCTTGGACCCGGGAAAGCCGTCATCTTCTTGCAGCAGAAGCAAGAGGATCCTTAAGATCACCCAGTTAAAAATGCCCCCAGCTTGAACCGTCTGAATTTTTTTAAAAAAAAACACCCTACATTAAACTCTTGGCGTGCGGATGTACCGAGGGCTTGCTACTCCCTGATGTTATCAGAAGTGTCAGGTTAAAAGTCCTTCCCCAAGTTGGATTAAGCAGCGATTTCAGACGTCCAAGGAGCTTCAAAATGAACCTGGAGTCATTGGAAATATGTAAAGCCAACGAGCAGCAACGCACCGTCATCCTCGGGATGCTTCACAAGCTCGCTCAGCCGTGGAACTCGCTGAAACCCTTTAGAAATATAAGTGGAGGCCCTGAGGACAACCTAAGAGAGACGATTCAACACAGAGACCCTCTTCCTGGTGTGGCAAAGGGAATGTGGGAAGAGGTTTGGCTCATCCCAGCGCTGTGCTGCCAACTACAACCATCACCTTCCGGAACGGAGTGCGGTCTCGGCCGTCACAAAGCATCTTGGGCCAGAAACCGGCTGATATCAACTTGGAAAGGAAATAGTTGTAGGTCTTTTAGTAAGTAATGTGCTTTTGCTGCTCTTTTATCCAAAGGAGGAAGAAAAGGAGATTAGATAGAGAGTGTGTAAGAAAAGGCATCTGATACAAACAACAGGGATTTATCTCATCACAGCTGGGAAGAATGTTCCTTTTTATTACTTACGGTTCCTGATGGAAAATTGGGATTTACTTCCCTTTACATCCCTCTACTGGCCCCTGCCAGGAGCAGAATATCGACACATTAGATGATAACAACAGCGCCTAAAGTTTTCTTAAAAGTACCAAATAACGAGAATAAACACGGATCAAAAAAAGATTAAAGCAAAATGCTCAGTAAAAGGCCTTCGGTGTTTTGTGTTCTTGACATAAAGACCACAGACATGTCACACAGCGGATTTGCTACGCTGGTGGTACGAGAAACTAGGCTACAAGTGGGGCTGCAAAGCCAGGGCGCCGAGTTCACATCCCTCCCCCTTTTCTTCCCATCGCACCTCGCTCCGGTCCCGGAACAAAGCAGCAGGTGAGAGGGTGAAAGGCAACGCTGAGCGCTGTGGTTTGGATCGTCATTTGCTTCCTGGGTATGTGTTTGCAAACGTTTTTTGTTGGTTTTTTTTCAAGAAACAGTACATAGAAAGCTCCTTCAGCAAAGAAAGAGTTAAGAGCAACAAAGAGTGAAGCAAGAAGGGTATGTTGAATTTCTCAGGGGCTGAAGGAAACCAAGGAGATGTCCTCAGCCCTGGCCACTGCCTCCTGTTGCTGTTCCCAACACAGTAAATTCAGAAGAAGACACAAAAGGTGGACATCTGCCTTTTCTTTTTCCCTTCTTTTCACATGAGTGCACATTGAAATCCACCCTTTTCTGACTCAACAGCTAAAGAGCTGCCTGCTTGGGTCCTTATCCTCAGGACTGGAAAGCTCAGACCCCATCCCAGTCCTTCTGCTTTCTGTCCATCTCATCCAACATTCCCCAGTCACCTGACTGTTTCCTTCCATCACTTATTCTGTGCTGCTTGGGGTTTTTTTTTCCTATTCTCCAAGCCAATGACTGAACAGAAGCTGGCAATAATGTTCCTTTTTATGACATAGGAATTCTGATGAAAAATAGGGATTTACTTCCCTTTACTGACCACTGCCAGGAGCAGAATATTGACACATTAGATGATGACACCAGGGCCTGAAGTCTTCTTAAAGCATCAAACAATGAGAATAAACACAGATCAAAAAAAGATTAAACCAAAATGCTTGGTAAAAGGGGTTAAAGGTTTTGTATTCTTGATACAAAGACCAAAGACATGTCACACAGTGTAACGGCAAAAAGAACTGGGAGGGCAAGGGATGTGCTCACTGATGCTCTGATTAAATAGTTACCATGAAGAAAATGATTTTTTTATTATGTTTTTCCCCCCTCTGCAGAAAATCTGCTCAGTTCATTCTGCCCAGATTTATATCAACAATCAGAAAGCTTTCTGCACTTGGAGTATCGGTCGGGAGCACTGAGCCGAAGGCAGGAAGTTACAAACCCTTTTATACTCCTATCAAAGACAAGGCGAAGAAACACAACAAATTTTGATCTCCGTGTGGAAAAGCAGGATGCTGAGGGAACACGAAGGAGCAGCAGCTGTAAGAAGCCAACACAAAGTTTGTCAAGCTCTGGACTATCTGCACAAGCAGGAAAAAAAAAAGACAAAAGGTGACTGTCGCTGCCAGAATGAAACCACATTTCACCTGCAGACTTCCCTGAAATGCAAGTCCCGTTTAGAAGAAAACTGCAGAGGAGGGATCAAATTATTCCCAAACTTCCCCTCTTTTCAGCCCCAGCCCCCGTATTCCACACGCTGCCACCGCCAGCCGCTCTCAAACACCCAAGTTTCCATTCGGAGCAAGCTCCAGACGTTCCCAAGGGAATTCCCACCCAAAAAAACCCCACCCTGTGGTGCTCCTGCTTGCAGGATCCTCTACGGTTCGGGAGGGGACACACGGGGGACACTAAATTGCGTTTTGTGTTTTTTTCCGTCGCGAAGGAAGTCGGGGAGCGTAAAGGCTTCAGCATGAGCACGCTCAAGACGTTCCGTTTGGAAAATGAAAGCCGCTTTGGTTTGGGAGGAAGGGCAACTCCAAGCACCAAGCGAGCTTCCTCACTGTACCTGAGTCACCAGGCGGTCCAGGCAACGGGAGGGTGTGCAGCAGCAGCTATCCTGAGGGTGAATACTTGGAGAAAGATGGACAGACAGAAAGGAGGGAGGGAAGGGAAAAGGGAAAAGGGAAAAGGGAAAAGGGAAAAGGGAAAAGNTCTCTCTGAATTTGTGGTTTTTTGCAGCGCTGGTGGGAGCTGCTCTCCTTGGGTTTGAGGCAGAGGAGCTGAAGTGGGTGGAGTCAGCAGAAATTATCGAGACTCCGTTGATAACGTTTTACAGGGTGAAAGAACCACCCGTGGCTCCAGCTTCCGGCAGCTATTTTCCTAAATAACTTTGAATTTGGTAACAACAGCCTTGACCTGTCCACCAGGTAGGTGGCAACAGCATGACGAGTTCTACATGACACTAGTTCCCCAACTCCCTCTTTTTGTTTTTTTTCTAATTCCTTTTTTCCCCCCCCACTAATAAATATTCATTCACTCTCAGCCCTGAAGTAGAAAATCCCAAGCGAACTGCAAGAGCACTCAGCTTCTTTCCTAGCAGCCACCCCACAAATCCAAGCCTGGAGTGAAGGGAGACGATTTGCCAGGAAGATAAGGGATAACCGGCCCTGTCTCATTCCGCAAGGATTTTAACGCCACCACCACCTGGCCCTCCAGAACCGCTGCCGCTAAACCCGCCCTGAGTTAACCAGGAGAGAGGAAAATAAATTCCACTCGGCGCGGAACCCTCGTGACTGTTGCTGTTTTCCCCCAGCCAGAGTCTCTGCTCTGCTACCGACAGGATATATTATGCTTCTGACGTAAAAAAAAAAGCTAGTTTCAGTCATGTTAATAACCACATTCTCTACATTTCACCCCAAAAATGTCTCAAGGACCCTGTCACGGGAAAAATAAGATGCAAAATGCTACTTTGCCTGTTTTCTCCGTGCCGGCAGAACCTACCCAGCGTCATCCGATTGAAGGAAGCAATTAACCTTGCTCCATTCAAACCCCCAGATGCTTAAAAATGTGCTGAAAATTAAAACCAAGTCGCACTTGCTCCACGAAAACGACCCTTTTTTCCTAAATCGTACGCCGCATTTCGATCGGGCGCTGCCAGCTACGGAACAATCGCATTCCTGGGAGATACGGGACCGGTTTAACGCTCCGGTTGGGAGAAAGGAGAGGGAAAAAAGGAAAAGGCAAAAAAAAAAGAGGGGGGAGGAAGAAAGCGTCTCAGAGGAGCGTTTCCCGGCGGGTGATTGATTGATAGCACTGACCTTTCGGATTCATCAAGATTGCTCCCAGCTCCTATCGCTCCCGCGGCGAAAGCTGCCGCGTAGATCCCGGTGAAGGCGGCGGCGGCAGCTCCAGTCCCTCCCTCCATGTTGCTCTCACACACTCCTACTCGTCGGAGGCTGGAGGCTGCCAGAGGGGAGCGGGAGGGAAGGACTGAGGTTGTCCCCCCTCTTCTCCAGTCTTCCCACCCCACATAGGCAGCCAGGCTCAAGGACGCGGTAGGTTAAGAGCGCAATCCGCTGCCGGCTGCTTCCGATGTCGGCGATGGTCTGAAACGATGGATTTAACCCCCTCTTCCCCTCCTTAAAAAAAGAGGAGAGATGAATGAAAAGCAGAAACCAGCTGGCGATTCTGGGTTCCCGTTCCGGGCTCCCATTCTGCCTTCCCTCCCCAGCTTCCCGAGGCTGTTACGGGCGTTTTGCCGTAACCCTTTGCGAGCCGGAGCTAAAGGAATTTCTTTGTCCTGTCCCTGGGATGTTCTTATCCCTAAATAAAACTCCGGCAGCTCTGATGCAAGTGACCAGCAAGAGTCAGAAGAGCAGGATTCTATCCCTGGTTCTGCGAACCCTGTAACCTTGGATAGATCACATTCCTGTCTTTGCTGTTCTGGTTCCTTCTTTTAGTCACCTTTTAGTAACCAGGAGAGTATTTCCTAGGCTCCCAGAGGAGGCTTAATTCCTTTCAGTGTTTATGCAGCCAGCTTTCAAAGGAGCGGCGTAAAATCCGGCATCATATTGTCGAGATTACAGACTGAAACCACCGGTGGGACATCAGCAGCATCGCTCAACTTCCAAATCCCACGGCAATCTTTCCTCAGACCACCGCCGCAGCGGGCTCGCCGATGAGCAATCCCCGAGAGGCAGCGAGGTGGAGCAAATCAAGAGGAAGGCTTGGCTGATGGATGGGCTGCCCCGCAGCCCCGGCTTTGCCATTCGCTCCCGGCGTGACCTTGATCGAGCCGGTTTCATCTTCCCGCAGCGGTACGAAACGTGGAACTCCGCTCGCTTCAGCCGAGCTCTTTGGCGTGATTATTGCCGCTGAAGCTCTAGCTGGAAGTTGCAAGGTGTAATTTGCAGCCAGCAATATTAGATACTGGCAGGACGCGGCCCACGGAAAGGTTGGTGGCTAAATGCTGGAGAACTGAGTGACAATCACCTCGTTCCTTAAAGCTAAGGCATAAGGGAGGGGGTCACGCCAACCCTTAGCTCGGCAGCCGCAGGAGAAAGGGAAGAGTCTAGCTCGGCAAACAGGTTCTACCTGCTCTGTGCCTAGAAAGCCTCAGGATTGTTTCTAAATCCCTTTCTCCCAAGGCTAATTTTCCTTTGTTTCACCAAAGCAGACGGCGCAGGAGTGGGACAAGCTATAGATAGAAGGGCTGAATAGGAAACAAAATGCCCATTTAGGACAAAAAACACTTTTATTTTGACTTCCCATCAGTAGCTGCTGGGCTTCAGGATTTCTTACAACACTCTTCCCTCCCCTGTGAGGGAGCCCACCTGGGGCAGGGACCAAGAGACACTGGATGGAGCCACCTCAGGGACTACATCCCTCAACCTGTGGTTTTGACTTCTGGGATTTGACTGGATGAGTTAACTCAGTGAAGACAAACTTGACGAGAGGAGAAGGCAGCAGCACGCTGCCAAAGGGAAGGTGTCTGCAGGAGGTGATGGAGACAGAGCCAGGAGCAAAACACAAGGTGAGAAAACCTGTGGGAATTCCCCACAATAAACCACCACTCTGCACCCTGAGGTAACCGTGGAGAGAGAAGAACCTACCACTTAGAAGATGAAAGCTAAACCCCAACTGGTCCGAGTGATCCGTGCTCAATCCAAGCTGAACCAAAGAGCAAGGAACACAAAGCCAAGCCAGAGCTGACAGTTTATCAAGGGATGATGAAGGAAAACTCAACAGATCCCGTCCACGCTGCATCTGGTGTAGCTTAAGCTCTACTACTGGGCTTAACGGCGGAGTAGAAGTAGCTGGGGAGAGGGAAATGAAGCCAATATATTTCCTACACAGTTCCAAATGAGATATCCAGCTCCAGCTCCTCAGCTTCCAGTTGGTCTTCACCAGATATTTCCTAAATTTATCAAGGTCAGAGACTCTTGGGTTTTATTTCTACATTTCCCAGCACAACCTTTATTTGGGATCGGGGATTTGATAGTTAAACAATAATTAGCATTTTATTTCAAAAGTTCACTTGCAATTAAGCAACTGCTGCTCACATTTGAAACGGGTCCTTCAGACATCTCTTAAGACCAGGCTCAAAACCACGTGATGGTTTGATGTAAATGGAGCTTTACCAAAAATAAGCCTGATTATTTCTTCTGGAGACGAGTTTTGACAGTAACGGCTCATTTTTCTAACGCAGACAAGATCAGCTACATTTTCTCCTGATTTAGGGCTTCAATTATCATAACAATAGCCAAACAAAATTAAAATTTTGACCCAAATTGTGGTTTATTAAGAGATTTATTAATTAAGAGAAGAGAGCAGAACGCCCACGCTAACCGCAAGCTCCAATTTGCCGTTAAATTAGCAAGGGGCGCCGAAACGTTTTATCTCTTAATCCTCGGGGTAACGGAGGAAAGCGCGGAATCAGATTTAACAACCAAGTGGGAAAGCTTCTTTACGACACAGTTGCCCAACTTCCAGGTTGCTGGAGCTCACAAGAGCGATAATTAGATTTACATAATGACTCAGCTTTCCACTGTCTAAATAAATTTGGGGGGAAAAAATGCAACAAAAAGTCGTATTTCAGATGGTTCCCTCCTACCAGAAACTCATCAACCGCTTCAAGATTATTTAAACTTTCTACTCAAAAGCTTGGACCAGATGATCCTTGAGGTCCCTTCCAACCTGGCATCCCATGAATCCAGTTCTCGCCACCTTCGCCAACAGCTGTTCCTCCTTGGATAGTTTCTCTCGAGCTTCAACGCTGAGCGAGAGAGGATTTTTAAATTTAACCTCTTCGACTGCTCGAGGTTCTCCAAGGCGAAGGCAGAGCGAGGACGCTGCCAGCCAGCCTTCCGACCTCCCTTGCTCCGGGCGTAATTTGGCATTCCATTAAAAATGGATGGCGATTAATAATGCATGCGTGACAAGAGAACGGAGGAGCGCTTTGGATTCCGAAAGCAAACGGGTTTAATGGGAAAAGAGTTCGATGTTGAGACGTATCTATTGTTGAACAAACGACTTGGAGCACCACCCTTCTCATCCTGGATACTGCAACCGCAGCGTGAGCTCCACACGCCCCGAAGCAACTTCAGGAAATGCGAAGACCGACTGGGCAGCTGGAAGCAAGAAACTAAAATATTTAAAAAGACAAATCTTGCTGCTAGCCCAAGATGAGAACTATTTCATTGCTAATTGAAGACACAGGGCACAAACTGCTCTCTCCTGAAGTGTATGACGGGGCATTTGCCCTCTCGGAGCCACGGAGCACCGTCATTCACGGCCTGTTGGATGAAAAACGAGGTGGTTTTTTTTCCACAACCAGAGCACAAATTCTGACTGACAAAATATATGGAAAAGCTTTTAAAGCCCTGACCACATCAGATGCTCCTTGGGTCTGGTTCACGCTGCAGAACCTTCTGAAGGGCCGGTTTGAGTCACAAAGCCAAGGCTAAGGCTGAGCAGGCTGCGGCAGACACCTTCCCATCGCTCTCCGAAGGGAGTTCTCATCCCTGCACACCCACCTGTACCAGAACCGCGCTCCAGGCTCTACCTACAACACCGAGCTCCTGCCAGGGCTGCCAAGCTCCACAATTAATCCTCTTCAAAGGCTGTTTACACTGCTCTGCGTTGTTACATCTCCACGGTGGTTACTGCCGTGCTGAATTCCTTGGTGTAGATCTCGGTCTTCTGATGACCAACTGATCTACTGCAGGTGTACGATTGATTTCTCTCTGAACTTCAGAGTATATGTAGGTGGTATCAAGAGAAGGAGGAAGAGGAGAAACACTTCAGGCTCTCAGTGAAAATCCCAGCCCTGCAAATAGCTCAGATCAGGATGGCAAGAGGGTGAGTGAGATGGAGAGAATCACCTCCTCTCGCACTGGGTATATAACCCGGGGCACCCACAACTCCCAAACAAACCCGTTGTTGTTGGTTTGGTTTTTTTTGTTTTTTTTTTAAAAAGGTGTCAAATAGAGCTTTAGTTACCACACTGGCTATCAAAGGACCATTCATCACCACGGCTATTGCTGGAGGTGCCAAGCAGGAGCCACGCCGAGCAGACAGCGTCCCACCAGAGCCACCAGTCAGGGCGCCGGGGCTGTACCTGTGCGACGCCCCCACAGCACAAGCTGCCTTCTCACCCTTCTGCAGGGAAGGCTGACACAGCCACAGTCAAAGCCACCCCAACAACTTCAATCGTTCCTGATCTGCATTTTGTACTATAAAAGGTACAAGGGTAGAATGTAGGATGCTTGTGCTTCAGCTTGACTGGAAAGAACACGAGGAGGGAGCTCTAAATCCCGCCGGGACACGCGGCACGTGCTTTTCAGTCATCAACCGGCATCTTCACCGGTGGAATCCCAGCCAGGAGTAGCAGAAATAGAATCACTGAATGCCAGGCTGGAAGGGACCCCAAGGATCATCTGGTCCAACCTTTCAAGTAAAAAGTTCAAGTGAGCTGGCCCAGCACCCACCCTGTCAGGTTGAGTCTTAAACCTGCCCCGTGTAGGGGAGTCCACCACTTCCCTTGGGAGACTCTTCCAATCTTTGATTGTTCTCATTGTAAAGAACTTTCTTCTGGACTCCAACCAGAACCTCCCCTGGAGCAACTTGCAGCTATTCCCCCTCGTTTTCTCCATGTGACTCCTTATAAAAAGGAGTCTCCTTCCTCTTGGGAGCCACTGGGACATCATAATCGGGTCTCTGCACCTAAAGTTAGTAAAACCTTATTCCAAAGAAAGAGGAAGGGGCCTTGGGAAGCAGATGACTAATTGCAGGATTCCCACAGTGCTTTTCTTCCTCTCGTCGAACAGTCGGAGCCGGCTGCCGCTCCGCACAAGCCTGTGCTTGTGGAGAGGGTTTGCGGCGCTGGATCCAAGGTGTGGCTGTGGGATCCACCTGCTCGTATTCAGCACTGGCAAGACCTCAGCCACCTGCCCTCTGGGGAACGCGGAAGGTGGCAGGGGAAGGAGCGCATACTGGAAAGCTATTCCCCACAAATGTGTCTTGGATACGGGAAAAGAGAACTTTTAAACTGTTAAATATTGACATCTGCAGAAGTTAGCGGTGTAGAAACAGATCATCAGCCTCACAGCTGCTCAAGGGTAGTTCATGCCTTGGACTTGGACGTCACTTCATTTTTGGATCAGGACTTGAAAACCTGTTTCTCCTGAGCCTCAATAAAATGCAAGACAAGCTACTAGCACAAGAAAAAGTCCTGAGGGATGGGGAACACGAGGATATGAGCGACATGAGAGAGGAAAGTAAGCACAGTAATTGCCACAGCCAAGTTTTGGGGTTCTCCTGACAGAAGCAGGTTCAGTAGCAGGGGCAGGCTTGAGAAACAGAAGGTGGCTGGGTTCTGGGCACCCGAGATCACCGTAAAAAAAACTTTGCTGCCTTTAAAACTCACAGGGAAGAGAGAAACGCCAGCTTCTCACTCAAGTTTGATGATGCAACTGGACTGGCTGGCAAAGGAGAGCCACAGCTTGAGACATTCTGCGGTGGATGGTGGCCAAGTTTGGAAACAAAGAGTTTGAGTAATGAGGGAACAGAGCAAATGGCAACTGGCCCAGGCCCACTGCTCTGCAATCAGGTCAAAGTCCTCCAAGATAATCGTGGTCCAGGCCACCAGCCCAGTTCATTAAAGCCTGCATGAAGTCATCTAAGGGGACGGTGTGGTCCCTCCTCTGCAGCAGGAGTGATCCAACTAACGCCAGGCTTGCACAGCGGCGAGGTGAGAACTCCCTCCAGCACCGATCACGGAGCTGCCACGCATCCAACATCGAAACACGCGAGCGAACAAAGGACTCCAGTCTGGGGGGAGGTTTTGTTTCCCCAGGGAAAGAGAGAATTTCTGTCTGAGGGTCTGTCTGTTCTTATCACAGTCGCAATTCTGACCCTCTCGGGAACAGCCTGAGAGTTTTGCCTGGCCAGACACTAAAGTTTGCAGAGGCTGTGGTCCAGGAGTCCCACCTCTATGTTCTCTCAGCTCTGCTCTTCCTAAGCAAGTGAAAGCCACTAGACCTTTGCCTTCTACACTCCATAGCCAAGTATCTCGCTAGGGACTGATATCTCTGATGTCCTCGTTGTGAGAAGCTGGAAACGTGGGCCACTTTGAGAGGAGCAATTAAGGTTCACTAATGAAGTGAGGTCACCACAGCTCAGGGGCCTGCACGAAGCTTCCCTGACTGAAGCTGGATGCTGCAAGGACACTACTGCAGTCTGAAGGTACGTTGAAATGACTCCTCATGACCTCTCCTTTGCTCTCACTGTGTAAAAAGACATTTTCTGAATTCTACATCTGCAATGCCTCCTACATTCCCACGTGATCTAGAACATCTCCCTTCTGAGGAAAGGCTGAGAGAACTGGGGCTGCTGAGTGTGGAGAAGAGAAGCCTGAAAGGGGATCTGATCCATGTCTATACATATCTGGGGGGTGGGGGTCAAGTGGAAGGGGCCAGGCTCTTTGCTGGGACAGGACAAGGAATAAAGCTGGAACACGGGAGGTTCCACCTCCCCAGGAGGAGAAACTTCTTTGCTGTGAGGGTGATAAAGCCTGGCCCAGGCTGCCCAGAGAGGTGGTGGAGTCTCCTTCTCTGGGGACTTTCCAGTCCCCCCTGGATCTGTTGCTGTGTGGCCTGCCCTGGGTGCTCCTGCTCTGGCTGGGGACTTGGACTCAAGGATCTCCAGAGGTCCCTTCCAACCCCTCCCAGTCTAGGATTCTATGATCAGCACAGGAATATTCTGGTTTGTAAGTGATAGTCATAGAAACTGTCATCCCGTGCCTTTCCTTCCCTACACTCATTCCACTCCTAGAAAGGCAGCACTGAGATCAGTTTCAGAGAAATTTTTGCTCTTAGGGGGGGTTTGGTTGTTTATTAAACACTGGAGAAGTGGCTAATGCACAGAAATGTATCTTACACACATTACACGAGAGAAATGCTGCAGAGCAAGACGTGCTACTCCCACTCCTACCCCCAGCCAAGGAAAGCCACCGGAGCTCGAAGCTTTAGCTGGTCTTCCGATGTTCAGAGGTCAGGATTAGTTAGAATACTATAAAAATGCACAGTTTGTGTATTCTCCTCATTAAAAACCCAATCATTTTGTTAATAAAAATGGCCCAAAATGTTGTTTTTTTTCCATTTAAAAATACATTCTCTTATTTTCTTAAAGTACAGCTTCTGGAATATTTTTTTTTTTTTTTTTTAAAAACACCACCAAAAGCTTTATAATACAGAACACAGTTAAATGAGAATAAAATGGCTGTTTGGAGCACGAAGAAGAGATTACACTTTCTTCTTTTTTTTTCTTTTTCTCAAATGGAAAGAAAAGAAGATGAAAGACAAATCTAATTTTCTCTCATTACAATCCATTGAAGCCCAGATTTTGGTTAATTGCTTTCCTTATGGGTATAATCTAAATGTTTAAAACTATAATAAACCTATGAAGCACCACATGAAAATAAAAGAAGATTGAGAAAGAGCTTGGGGAATCTGAACAAAGTTTTCATTTGGTGGGGTTGGGTTTTTTTGGTGGGTTTTTTTTTGGTTGGGTTTGTGGCTTTTTCCACAGAGAACAGCATCCAAGAAATCTGGGTGCTTGTTAAAAGGAAAACATAGAAGGTCAGGGGAAAAAGGACACCTAGAAATGGATATTCCTGCCCTGCTTTCCAGAACACCTAATGCACTCAGGGTTGGTTTGGTGGGAAAAGAAAAAGGAGAAGTTTTTAAACACATGTGCTAGAAAAAAAAAAAAGCTGTAAGAGGTACCAAAAATTTTCCTCAAAAAAGAAAATAAATAAAAATTTCAATTAAATCTTGGCAGCATTTAGTGGTGAGTTATCCCAGGGAGTTCGGAGAGCTCAGCCACCAAGGGTTTGCCCTTCAAGGATTTTAAGATCCTTGGCCACCGCCGCTGAAAACACAGGAGGGAAGATGTCAACGGACCAACTGGAAATTGTCCCCGTTAAGCTAAAAAGCTGCTTCCTCCTGAAGTTTCCAGAATATCAACGAGCACAGAAGGTGTAAAACCAGCAGTCACAAAGCCAACAGAGCCAGGCTCTCCCGTCTCCGCAAGGTACCGTTTATAACCACCCACAAATCCAAACGAAAAATTAAGCTCTCGCTGGAAAAGAAAATTCAAGTGTTTTCGCAGCAACTGGAACAAAATGAGATTTCATGTGTTTTTGGTGCCAGGCTCAAACTTGGGTAGCAGGGCTGCTTTTTGCTTCAAGTAGAGCCTTTGGTAGTCGGACGGTGTAGGAGCTGAATGTCTTGTTATGGGTAAAAAAATTAGTACTTTACACACATGGAATTCTTAATACTCTGAACATAAACCAAACTTCCTGCCTTCAGCAAAAAAATAATGGGATGTTTACAATTACTACCACTCTTCTGTCCCTTAAATGTTTATTTTCACAGATTTAATGGGTAAATGCTCAAACTTCTAGGAGCTACATTCAACAACCTGAAGTTCACAAGTGATTTTTTAACCCCCCCAACAAATTCCAAGATGAAGGATGCACGAGGATGCTCCACTGCCACCTACCTTGCTCCAGCTTCAGAGCAAAGTAGCCTTGAGTGGCTTTTTAAAAATACACCTCATTCACTCTTTGAAATGATGGGCTGGTTAAAAAAGAGTTTGAAAGGATGCTGCTATTGGGGGAAAAAAACCAAAAACAACAATAAACACACAGAAGAAACTACAGAGAAATTCAGCTAAGTGAGTAAAGCTACTGCTGTTTATATCCTTGATATATCCCACATATAGAAAAGTCATATTTTCCCTACAGCCAGCTCACTGGTTAGGGCTGCCCTCCTTTAACTTGCTTTTATTATTTCCTGGAGAACTGGTGTTGGCAGGAAACAAATTCTTCACAAATTCAAGAGAAGGAACCCAGCGTAAACTCCTCAATACAACATTTTTGTGCAAAGCAAGTTTTTCTGCACTCCCCCTGCACGAGCTTAGCTCGAGGCTCACACCTTAGTCTTTCGGGGTCACAGGGACAGGATTTTGTAGACATTCCCTGCAAGTTATTTTAAATAAATCTCTAGTCTTCCAGCATCTATTCCACAGACACGAGTGCACAACAGCTACAACTGGTAGTAAATCAGAAAAGAAAACAGGAAGAGATTCCTGCAGCACTTCAAAAAGAAAAATAATAAACCCACTGTTTTGGTTTTTTTTTCTTCATTCAATGAAAGTTCCAACAGTGTCCTGGAGTCCCAGCACGGATCAGACTCCGCAGTGCCAGCAGAATCATTCACAAAGCAGCAGAGTCTGCACAGAAAAACCAGAGGAGAAATGAAGGGCTGGGGCATTAACTAACTTGCCTGAGCGCACACGGTGAATTCCTGTGGGATTACAGCCCAGCTCTCCCAAGTCCCAGCTTTCTCACAGCCCATGCTGGTTCATCAGCACACATTTCTCTTCTTAATAAAGCGGCAAGAAAAAAACCAAACCAACCAACCATCATGTGGGGCCAGAAAGGAAGGCAGACTTCGCAGTCTCCTGCAGGCTTGAAGCCAAAATAAGCTTTCTAAACTCACCTCTAAGCACTAATATAAACCTAACAAGTAACGAGTTCAACTTTTCATACACAGGAATGTCTAATTTTAAATAAATACAACTTCAAACAGCGTAGCAGGACAGCACCTTCTGCAGCACCAGAGGAACACATCAGTTTCTGCAGGGGTAGCTGGAGAGCAGACCTCCACCAGCAGTTAATTCCCCTCTAATTCCATTTTCAAAGGGGGCAACGGCGCAAGGACTGGACAATAAATCAACTACACCCCCTCTTTCGGCGCAACACTGAGGAGCAGGAGTTTTGGCTTGGGAAATCAGGCAGCTCAAGAGAGCTTTGGGAAGTAGGGGGAAGAAGAGAAGCCTGCAGAGGGTCACGGTACAGCAGGTTATGGCCAGGGTCACACAAATCCAGATGTGTTCCAGAGGAACACAAAGAGCACCGAGAATTTGGAGTCACTCGACCCTGCCTGTCCCAACACAACCAAAGGTTCAGACACACCACCTCCGATTCCTGTCAAGGAGGAACAAGCTGTCGCTTTTAAGTCTCGACAAATCCACACGTGGCTTTTAAGACGCCTTGGGACTCAATTTCTGTAAGAAGAATGGAGTGAAAAAAAAAAATAAAATTAAAAATCACTCTGCTGAAGTCAAAGCTATAAAAAGACACACGAGTGCCAGACTCCTGGGTGACAACCCACCACGCAGCAGGAGATGAATCATGCCCTGGCATAGGCAGGCTGTAATTTGGTGCAGAGAAGTTATCATCATCAATATTTACAGAGGAGTATTTTTATCAAAAGTGTGTGCAGTTGCCACAATAAGGACTTGGAGACTGCTCTGGGAATATCAATAAAAGCACCAGGTGAAAAACGTCGTGTCTTCCCCCTCCTCAGAAAGCAAGCTGAAAATCTGAACCTGCAGACGGACATTTCCCGAAAGGCCGGGCAACGAAAGCTCCGAGTGGAGGAGTCACATGTTCCTTTTGTGTTGGTTGTTGGACAAACTGAAGAATCAAAAACTGGAGAAGCAAGTGCAAGGACGGGACAATACAACTACACAACAGGCTGGAAGCTCCTACTGTGCCAAGCACTGTCCTGACACAAAGAGAGCCTCGGATCCGGAGCCGTCGCTGGAACAGAAGCGCTGTCGCCGCAACCCCGCTCCGTGGAGGCGACTGCTCCGCTGGGGAAAGTTATCAAACCTGGTTATATCAAACACACACACACTGCACTACTGGGCAGCTATTAAATACCTTCATTTTTTTGGTCTGAAAGCAAGCACCGCTAAGAACTCCTAAAGGGATGAATCTCTGGGAGATTTCAAGCAGGCAAAAGTTTCTTCCTCGGAGGTTTCTGATGGTTTAAGGGCAGCAAATATCAGAGCTGGTGGCAAAGCTGATGCCTCTGCAAAGGGTCTCAGATGTGTAGTGACAGTAATCCCCCTTATCTGTGCACCCCAGGGTTTATTATCTAGAAGACATGCAGTAAGAGTTCCTTTTGTATAATTATTCTAAAATCTTTTCTTCAACTTTTCCAGAAATCAAGATCTTTGAAAATAAAGGCAATTGAAGCTCTCCTGATGCACTGTGCACACAGACAACTATTCTTCAGGCTTCTAAGGGTCACTACAAGCTCTCCAGAGAAGCTTGTTGATGGATTTGCTGGCCATAAATAACCTGGGCTGAACTATCACGAGGGGCCCGATACCCGCAGATGAAATCAAGACCACCCCCATCATTTTAAGTTGCTGAAGAAAAGCTCACAGATGCACCTTTACAGATCAAACAGGACAACTCAGAGGCGATTTAATTCAAGTTCTATTAGTGCCAAAAACCCAGCATTCCAGATCTAGCAAATTGGGTATCTAATTATCACTTGCATAATTCAAGGGACTGCATTTCAATGAAGATGATGAAAATAATACGGACCTGAAATGCCTTTTTGCCAGAAAAAAAAGGTGTGTTGAAAGGGGCAGTTGCTCAGGGAAAGTGCTTCTAAAAATATTTATATTTTTACTGTACCTAAGAAAGATTCAAAGTCAAGGTTTTTTTTCTTGTCACCCCTTCTGCCCCGTGGCCAGGGAATTTGCAGCTCTCAAATAAACCCCCAAACCCTGAGAAACAAAGTTTTCTAGTAAGAATGGAAACAGAGCCAAGAAAACAAACCAAACTATAGTGGAAGGCAGAAAGTAAAGGGAAAAAAAAAATAAAACTTGCCTCTAAATGCCGAGCAGACTCTGCAGAACAAAAAGCTTGGAGATGCTGAAAGACTCTAATTTATGGAAAAATTCAAGTGGGCAAGTTCAAAACCCACACAGGTTTATAAAGCAGTCCATCCAAATTTTTTTTTTTCCTTCCTGGTGGCTCCAGTGACGAGTTACCTCTCCCAGAGCATGTATTGACCAACATATTGACCTTTTGTTACAGCTGCTGAATCGCTGCCTTTTACATTTCATAGAGCAATAAACCCGCTGATGCTTTTATGCCTCATTCACCCAGAAGCTGCTTTTTTTTTTTTTTAATTTCATAAACAAATCTACCTGAATAAAGCCTGAAAAACCTCTGTTTTCACAGCCCGTAGCAAGAAAAAAAACCAGCAGAATTGATCTCAGCATCACTGAGTGACCAGGTCTGTGCTTTGTTGCTTCCACTGTCTTAAATCTAAATAAACCACCTGCCAAACCAAAAAATACAGGAACAGCATTTACAGCTTAAGTAACTTTAAGTATTTCAAGCTTAAAATACCATTTTGAAAAGGTGAGATCAATTACAAGAGATCCAGGGGGCAAAGTAGGGACAAAAAGAATGGTTGTAAAGAAACCTTCAGGCAGAAGTTTTCAAACCAGTGAGAGCGACGCTCCTCGGTTATCTCAAGCCCAATGACCAAATGATTTCCCGACGTGTTGTTTCTGAAGCAGAAACAGCACTGAATTATTTATGGCAAAGGAGGTGAAATGAAAATCCCTTGGAATCATTTTATTATCACAGTCAGGAGAAGGAAAATGAAGGAAAAAGGCTACAAATATTCCCGATCTGAGCTCCTCCGCAGCAGCCGAGCCTGACAGAGCCAACGCTTTCAGGAACACAACCTGGCTGGGAGAACATCAGCTCCAGGGATATTCCCAGGCCAACAAAACCAACGGCTGAGATCCCTTTAGAGATGGGAAGAGAGTTCTTCAAAGCCCCTGCAGGACTTGCAGCGGAGCCTCGGCTTCAGCACAGACGCTGAACCCCGTGCCTGTCAACGACACCACGTTCCAGATCCCAACGAAAGCTCCGTATTCTTGGAGCTGCCCAGAAAACCCTTCCGATGCCGGCTGTGCCAGGCAGGGGTTGAAGATGCGCAAAGAAGAGGCACAAAAGGTCACACGCCGAAGCTCAAACGACTCGTCAGCCTCGTGTGGTGTCGTTTGTTACAGATCTCACGCTGCTGGCAGAGGATTGTTCATTTGATTTGAAGGAAAGCTTTTAAAGCAGCCCAATGTCAGCGATATCCTGGATGGGACTGGATTTCCGCGCACAAAACACAGAATAGTCACCGACTGAGCCACGGATTTGTTCTCATATTAAAGCCTCGGAGGATTTCCAAGCGATCCACTAAATTTTGCTCTTTGTATTTTCCTATCTAGCCCACCTTAAGACTCAGGAACATTCTGGAGGCTGTTCTGCCATCACATTTGGAGTCATAATGAAAAAGATTTCATTTCCTGCTCCTCTAGAAGTTATTGCCATGATGTAAACTCGGCCTTTTTGGTCTGCACACCAAAAAGGTGCTACGAGGATAGGCTGAGGGAGTTGGGATCGTTCAGCTTGGAGAAGAGAAGACTCTGGAGGGATCTCCTAACTGCCTTCCAATACCTGAAGGGAATCTCCAGGAAGGCTGGAGAGGGACTCTTTGCAGCGACAGGACAAGGCGGGATGGTTCTAAGTTGAAGGAGAAGAGGTTTAGACTGGATCTTAGGAAGAAGTTCTTCTCTCTGAGGTTGGTGAGACTCTGGGATAGATTGCCCAGGGAAGCTATGGATGCTCCTTCCCTGGAGGTGTCCCAGGCCAGCTTGGATGAGGCCTTGAGCAATCTGCTCCAGTTGGGAGGCGTCCCTGCCCATGGCAGGGAGGCTGGATGAGATGAGATGATGTCTCAGGTCCCTTCCAATTTAAGCCATTCTATGATAAATGCCAAGAGAAGACAAAAACTTCACCATCAGATCAGGAATTATACAGATTCCATCACCGGGGGATTTTTCCAGGCTAGATATCACGGTGGGCTCACTACATCACATCAGGAACTATGAATAAAATGCTGCCCGGATCCTAAGTTTTGGACAAACTTGGTTTCACAGGGATAACCAGAGGCCTCCTCTGTTTTGGAGGAGTCCAAAAGGAGGTCTCTAGAAAGCACATTTGCTGAGCTCTTCCCAGTCTCCTACAGGGCAGTGCAAGAGCAGAGGCTCCCTCTTCCCCAGTAACCCCAAACTGAACTGGCACTGAATGCCCCCAGGTGTTGGAGACAGCGTTCCCAAGGAAGTCGTGTCCTCTCATCATGTTCTACCAAAACCTCAACTCACTGGAAAATGAAATCTCAAATTGATCATGAGCAAAGGAAAAAGAGATGAATGAAGTTCCAAATTTTGCATCAGTTCTGAGGAGGAAAGGAAACTCTTTCCCTGGCTCCACTCCTCCTGCTTTCTCCCAAAACATCAGTGGTCCAGCAAACACATCAATTCCAGCCTAAAATGAACCTGCACTTGGCAGGGGGGAAATAAAAATAAATGGTGTGACAGGTACCCTTGGCAACAGTCTTAAAGGACAGGCATTGACAATTATGTGATGATTTCCACAAGGCAGTTTTCCTTCCTCTGAAGCATTTTTGTCCTCTGCACGCTGCAGCTCCAGCCCATGTGCTCAGCAGTTCTATTTATAGAGACGTGACTCACCTTAGAAGTCCCTCAGACAATGCACCTCTTCCACTTTCTCCTCACAAAACAACAACCAAGATGGAAAAAAAACAAACAACCCTTTGGAAAATCAGATCTCTTTGCAAAGTCCAGCCCCAAACACTGACAGTCCTGTAAAGACAACGAGATGTTGAAGGTTTCGAAGGCTCCAAAATGACGTGGGAGTCTTGGGTGAGCAGAGAGGAACTGCTAGACCAGAAATTGTCATCCTGATTCCACCTGACACTGCCATATGCCCAGCATGGCAACGGCAGCAGGAATAAGGAGATCCAAGATCTCATCTGCATGCAGAATGTCACCACAAAGGTATCTTCAGTGGTCAGACAAGTTAAACAGTTCTCTTTTTTTTTTTTCTCTAGTCCCTGAGGTGAGTTGTTATGTTGCTTTTATTGCTGTATTAAGGACCTTGCTTTAAAAAGCAGAAAAACAAAGCAAGCAGTGAAGCTTGGCTGGGAAGTTAGGTAGACAAGTCCCCAGAGATCTCTTGTCTAAAGTCTGGGGGGAAAAAAACCACAAAACAACAGGCTCTAATCTACTCTGGTACTCCACAGACTGTAAAAGAGAAATATCTTGCAGATGGTGTTCCTGGGGGGTGGTGTGGGAGGCAGGGAAAGACAACTTCTCCAGATCCAGCCTTCCTACAAAGCCTAAAGGCAAAAAGGAATCAGATTCCTCTCACTTCTGCAAATTCTCCTCTTTTTGGGATGTTATTTAGCTCACTCCCTTCTCTCAGTTCCCTGGAATCCCATCCACACGACTACACCTTATCCCCTTCAGCTATGGAAAACTCTCCCAAGGCTGCAGCCAACCTCAGCACCAAAGTCACCAAGCAGTACCTCAATTGTCTAAGAAGGTGGGGACTTCGTATCTTCTCATCTATGTAACAGGGTTGGAACAGCCACACTCATGGACCTTCCAGTTGAAGGAATCGCCACAGGAGAAGGAGAAGAAAAAAAAAAAGAATCAGAGGAGGAGAAGGAGAAGAAGAAAAAAGAATCAGAGGAGGAGACGACAACGACTGACAGAATCCCCTGGGCTGGAAGGGACCTCCAAAAGTCATCTCATCCAACCCTCCTGCAGTGAGTAGGGATATCCTCAACTACATCAGGTTGCTCAGAGTCCCACCAAGACTAAACCAGTGCTTCTCTCCTTCCCCAGAGGGCTGCTTGCAGGCTCAGTTTCAAGGACTGCCATGGAAACCAGGAGTCACATTGGCATCGGAATAATTCATCGATTCCTAATCAATACCAGCAATAAGACCAAGATGATAAAGGACATGACTTCTCACCAGAAAGCACTAAGTGCTTCTGACAGCATAAAGCAGAAAACTCTTCTCCTGTCCTATCTCATGTCCCAGTTATTCCAGTTAATTGCAGATGATGCATCACCTCTGTCCTTTGCTTAAAAATATAGAGTGTCGACGGCACGTTCATAAAAATTCCTGGTCCTAACGCAAAGAAAACAACCGACACACTTGGCTTTTTTGTTTTGCTTTAAAGCTCAACACAAAAAGCTCCACTTCTTCCTTCTTGCAGACCCAGTGCCCCAATTGGCAAAACTTAAGAGCAATAATCTGTGCTGCGAAAAGGCTGAGCTGTTCTTCCCAAATTCCTCAGCTGCAAGTAATCTTCTGTGAACCACTGCGAATGAAGGCAAATCCAGCTTGTCCTCGGATGCAAGCGGGAACTGAAGCGTCAGCATTCCTCGGAGAGGGCCAGGGAAAGCCGCTCAGCACACAACACGTCGCTCTACGTGCGGCTCAGGATGTGCTCAAATGCTCCTGTGAAGTGAAGGGCCAAGACAAACCTCCTAAGTAGGAGCCATTTCTCCTGGTCCCTGTGTGTTAAAGACTGGAAAATACGCTTTTCTTGGATTCCGAAACTCCACCAGCAGCCTGCCTTTGAAGAATCCAAGACACGCTCTCCTGTTTCAGGCCTGCCAGCTACTCTTGCTAAGCACTTCTGGGGTTTTTTAAGGGTATTCGGCCACAGTTCTATCACAAGACAATCCAATATCCTGGGACCATCCTCCTGGAATCAGCATCAGAGCAGCCGCACCTCAAATCCTGGGGTCACTTTTGGGCCACTCTCTCCCAGAAGGAGCTAGAGGGGCTGGAGCATGGCCAGAGAAGGGCAACGGAGCTGGGGAAGGGGCTGGAGCAGGAGTGTGGGGAGGAGCGGCTGAGGGAGCTGGGCTTGTTCAGCCTGGAGAAAAGGAGGCTCTGGGGAGACCTTCTGGCTCTCCACAACTCCCTGACATTCAGGAGCTTGGAGCCAGGTGGGGTCGGGCTCTGCTCCCAAGGAACAAGCACCAGGACAAGAGGAACCAGCCTCAAGCTGCCCCAGGGGAGGTTGAGGTTGGAGCTGAGGAACAATTTGTTGCCCTTTGGGGTTGTGCAGGCGTGTGCCAGGCTGCCCAGGGCAGGGCTGGAGTCCCCCTGCTCCCTGGAGGGGTTTCCAAGGCGTGGAGCTGTGGTGCTGAGGGACAGGGCTCAGGGGTGTCCTGACAGTGTCGGGGGAATGGTTGGTCTCCATGATCTTAAAGATCTCTTCCAACTAAACCCATTCTCTGATTCCATATGGACCACACAGCAATGGGAAGCAAAGGCTCTCCGGCAGCTCCTTCATTTCCACCCTTTTCCTGGAATTAAAGCTCTCGACTGTCCAGAGCTATTAGGAAAGCAGGAGGTACCTCCAGCTCCCTGCAGACTCCGAGAGAACACGGGAAGATTATTTTGACACAGCGACTGCACAGGATGACCTCGCCTTTCCTCCTGGGAGGGCAGAACTCCTTTCAGTCTCCCTCACCTCACACTCGCTCCCACATCTCCAGTGCCACCAGGAAGATGTCCTTATTGCCTTTGCTTCCAACGGACAAGTCCCATGAATGGAAAGTGCATCAGGGCAGAATCAGTTCTACAATTTTTTTTTTTCGCTTTGCTGTCGCCTAATTAGCTGGTGCTGAGTAATCCTCTGCCTTGCTTCCCAGTGAAAGGAGCCCAGCAGGAGTGTTAAGAGAGGTTTTTCAAGAGCTAAAAGCCATGAATGATTTGCCTTTTACAGGGAGGATTTCTCCTGCACGAGTCTTTTCTCTATTCGCCACCAAATGGCTCTGCAGCGTCAGGAGTTCAAAGAACAGGGTAAGGAAACAGAAAAGATGAAGAGGAGAGCAGCTGGCCACAGGCTCCTACAAAATCTTCCAGAGAAGAGGGACTCCACTGAGAAATGAGTTGCAGGACCGGCTTCTCGACCTGCCATTAAGCAAACAGGGACTATGAATTTTTGCTCCCCTCTGGCAAAAATGTAAAATGGGGAAAGGTCTTCAATATTTTTTTCGAAGCTTTAACAGAACAACATCATCAGCTACCTCACCATGTCAGCTACAGCTACTCACGCCTTCTGCAAGCTTAGCTTGTTAGGTTATGGTCAGTAAGAAAACAAAATAGCTCCACTGGAAAGAAGAGGGAAACAAGAAGTCTCCTGCTCTGAAGACTTTCAAATTCCAGCTGGATCTGCTGCTGTGTGGCCTGCCCTGGGTGCTCCTGCTCTGGCAGGGGGTTAGACTCCATCTCCAGAGGTTCCTTCCAACCCCTACCCTTCTAGGATTCTACAAAGAATAGAAGCCTCATCAGGAGGGTTCATTCAAGTGTCAGAAGTTGAATGCGTCAAATATTCTCCACTGCCAGTGATGTCAGCCACAGAAAAAACAAATGCACTTTGTAGCTAGTGAGTTTTTCATAAAAATTAAGAGAAAACCACCTCAGTGCTCCAGTGCTTTACTTCTGATGATCAAAATCACTTCAAGGTGTAGCTGTAACTTAGCCTCACCTCTTCTGTGACTTGAGATACAAATCAAAACCTGCTCTGTCCTGTCAGTCACGTGCGTGGAAATCTAAACACCGACAAAATACCGACAGGGATCGTAACTGGGAGAAATTCCACCCTCTACAGTCAGGATGTTCAAGGCCTCAGCTACACGGGGCACCTTTAGGTGTCTGCAGGTGCTGCTTGGACTGTCTTAAAAAGTACTTCTTAGGAAAGGACCATTTTCAATCCACAGCTTTATCCTTAAAAAGAACTCACCATCAACAGCCTTCTGCTCCCCAGGGCAGCTCCCGAGGGCAGAGACATCTCCTTTACTTCAGTGACAAAACCAGGTCAGAGCTGCCTACTTATTTCCATTACTTCCCACCAGCTATCCCACTGGGAGCAATGGGAGGGCTGCAGAGCTCGCCGAGGACGGATTTTCAAGGCTCAAGGCTTAGCTGAGCGTGCAAGTTGGTTCCGTAACTCTCCGTTCCTGATGATTACATGGAAATTGGGGTTAGTGGCAGAGGAGGGAGAGACTTGGGTTCACAGAGCTCTCAGGTTTGTGGAAGGAAAATAATAAAACCTCGCCTACTGCAGCTACACTTGGTCAGGAAACAGACTGAACAGAGCCAATTCCACCCAGCTATCTTCAAAATAGAACCTCTTAGGTTAAGGACATTTTTGCATGTCATTAAACCCCTAAGTAGTCCCCAAAAAGGGCACGCAGGGATGTGAAACGAGTGGCTGCAGAGGAGGTGAACCCCAGGAAGTGTTGCAGGCATCAATTCAGTCAGTACAGAAATGCACAAGATGCTTCACTGGAAGTAACTTTGGCTCAAGGTCACCAGGGAGGTTGTTTTAGTGTGATTAATTCAACAGCATTCAATAATAATAATTAAAAAAATAAATAATCTGGCATAAAGCAGCAACTCTTAGGAAGTGCAACAAGACCTACAAATAACAAACCAGGCCAGCCCCAGCTGGCAGGAGCTGGGCTGGGAGAGGGTTAACTGGATTTTGCTGATTCACAAGGCAGCTCAGTCATCGCTCCCTCCAAACAGGACGGAGAAGAAAAGTCCCTTGAAAGTCAGGATCCAAAAATGCAACTCCGTGGAGAAGGAAGAAAAAAAAAGGAAATGAATGAAGGAAATTTAATGTTAGCTGCTTTATCGGATAGTAAATAGCAGGTCTTCCCCCTTGGTCCTCAGGTGAGGTGACATGAAGGAGAATTTCAGTTGGTCTCCTATAAATAGGAGCGAATAAAAAGACTTCAGCCTCTCAAAGACAGAAGGCTCAACAATTTCATAAACTTTGTGTCTCCTTTACAAGGAACCTCATCATTTTGTTGGGTAGTGAACAGGCCCTGGCCTGGCAGACAAGAACAAAATGAAAAAACCAGGAGCCAGGGGAGGCTGAGACACCTCCAAAGATATTTCAGACCCAACAAACCAGATTTCAGCATTTTCAGGGCATTTTATCCCACGCAGCATGTGACCTATTTTAGACTCCACTTTGAGTTACCTATAATTAACTGTAATTTGTACAGAACTCAATTTAATACATGAACTGGCTTGCTAAATAAAAAAAAAATTAAAGCAGGGCAATTTCTAAAATTAGAAAAAGTCAGAAACCCATTTTTAAGTTAAAATACCAGATAAAAACACATCGTCTATCAGGTCTAGATCATATTCCTCCCTTGACCTGCTGGTCATACTTTTCTTCTCACACCCACTGACCTTCTTGGCCAGGAGGTCCCATTGCTGGCTCATGGTGAGTATTTGTCCACCGGGACTCTCCTGACTTCCTTTTTTATCTCAAAAAAAAAAAAGGGGTAATTACAACTTCCCTTCTTGACTTATCTTGGAAATCTCTGAGTGATAAGCACATGATGAAAAAAATAAAATAATTTTGCTGGTACACAAACCACGTTTGCTTAGGTTCAAATGAGATCCCAAATCCAATCCTCAGTTTCAACCTCCCATTCTCCTCTCTCCTATTTCTTTACTCAAGGAAACACTCCCCTTTCTACAGTCACCCCCAGCTTCACACAAAATCCCAGGGGTGAAGACAAACAGAAGCAAGCTCTGTATCAGAAACTCATGCACAAATTCCCCAAGAAAAAAAAAAAAAAGAAATAAAAATAAAAAGCCTCGCAAGAATAACTTCTTCTATCCAGGTCTTCCCTTTTCCCTCCCTCCTAGCAACTCTTATCTAAGCTACAACATTTTCTCTGTCCAGGGAGGTGGGTTATCACAAAATGCCCTTTTACAGGCACCAGGAGCAAAGAAAACCAGAAGAAAAAGTGTTTAAATGAGAACTTCACATCCTGTGCTTCTTCAAATGGGTAAATCTTTCCGCCCAGCGCCTCCAATTTGTTACAGAAGTGACATTTCTGTCCTTTGGATCCCTTCTCTGTTTGAGATTTTGGTTTCTCCGCTAAGTTTCGAGGGAAGACAGCAAAAAAAAAAAGAACCAGCTCATGAAATCTTTTGTAACCAGGGAGAGCAAAAAAAATAACCAACCTCCCAGGGCCCTTATCTGTCTCAGGCATAAAACCACCGGCTGGATTTCACTCCGGCGCGGCCCCTGAGTGAGGACGGGCACATCTGCCGCAACATCCAACCTCAGACTTTAGCAACACTCAGCCTCAGACTCTGGCCAAAAGTTTTCCTGGCTAATCCTGCAAAGCCTGGCTGTGAACTCAGCTGCAACCTCCGACAGCTCTGCAGTGCCGTCTGGTGAGCCAGAAAAAGGGATGAGGGATGGAAAAAGCCTTAAAAATACAATTCATAACCAGCAGATGAGGTGACATTCAAGGCCAAGCGATACAATAAAAGCGGGAAGACCATTCTGACTTGACAAACCGAGTTGACAGAGCAGAAAGAGTCGCTGCCGATGTCAAAACAGAGTTAGGAGTACTTGGAAATATTCATTTTTCCCCGAGTAGTTGTCATTCCTACAGCCCAGACGGGACTTTTTTGCCTCTCTGCAATTTCAATTGCACCCGTTCTGCATTCGGCTTCCACAAATACGCAGAAAAATCCTCCTTTTCAGAGGAAAACAAGTTCCTGGCATCACAGCTAATGAATAAACACAGCCAAGGCACACGCAACTTGCAGTGTGTTTAAAAGAAAGGCTTGGAATCCTTTCTAACATTTAAACCAAGAAAAAAAGGCAACATCCCGTCGAAACAATCATGAAGTTAAGGAGAACACCCAAGCACAAGCCAAGCAGCCAGTAGGGAAGGGTAAGGTAAGAGTTGAAGAGCACAGAACTGGAAGAGGTTTGGGTTCCAAAACATCCACACCTCCTCAGCTCCGAGCTCAACCCCACGCCAGCAAAACTTCTGGGATGTATCGGAAAACACCAGGGGACGGGCACAGAAGAGGCAGAAAGCTCTGTCAAGGTACAGAAGAATCCTAGACCGGGAGGGGTTGGGAGGGATTCTAAGTGCAAGCAACTCAACTCTCCATCATATTCATAGTCAATGGAAAAAAAAAAACAAACCCAAACCACCCAAAACCAACTTGACACCACTGCTCGGGGGGAAATTATTCTTATCCTAAGGCAAGTTCCAAAGAGAGGTCACCTTGATCACCCCTGGGAAAGGTTTATTTGTCTGCATCAGCTACAGAGGAAGCCCAGATCCTCCAATTTTTAAAGGCACAAGTTGGGGCAGATGTCTCCATCCTACCAGAGAAGGTGGTTTCTAACTCCAGTCCAGTGCCTGGAACCTCATTAGGAAAAACTTTAGGACTTGATACAAGAAAAAAGGTCACTTAGGTTCCTCCTGCAGATGTGGCTGAAATGGTGATGGCAATTTAACCTAGAATTAGAGCAGGGAATTTAAAAAATAAAGGCCACCAACCCAAGAGTCCTAAATTGAAATAGTACCATCAGGTCACAGGCATCTTTAACTGGTATTTCAGGAGGGCTTGGTTTGTTTTGGCTTTACAAAAGGATGAAAAGCTTCACATTTGGGGTCTGAACAGCTGAATCGGGTGGATTCCAAACACAGCAGCCTTTGAGATAGAGGAAAACAAAGCTCTGCAGAAGCAGAACTTGTCTGCATCAAGTTCTTCCCAGCACAGCTGCTGTGCTGTCAGATTTGGTTATCAAGGGACAAAACCCAGCTCCTTCTTTGCCTTGAAATATTGTCCTTTCTCCTAATTGTGCAATCCAAGCGCTCTCCTCCCTAACACTCTGTCCTGCTGCTCAATAGTCTGCTGGCATTTGACAAGACACGTTAATCAAACATCTCCCAGGTTTTCAGGGAAGAAAAAAAAAAAACAAAAACAGTTAAGTGCCACAATTTGCATCTCTTATTTACTTTCTATTCCAATATTAACTTTCACACTAAAAATACTGATTAGTTGTGCTCCCATCTGACTGAAAGGTAAATAATAAAGGTACACAAACGTTTGCTCCTCTGCCACTTTCCTCACGAGTCCAAAATCCTCCGAGGCTCTTGGTAGACCCCGTCTTTAACTGAGAGTGGAAAAACCCCACAGAGAACAACTCTTATCAGAGAAAAAGCATTTGAGGGCACCTGAGAAACACAGAGAGATGCTTTTTAAAGCACCCAGGGGCCACAGAGGTTTCGTTCCCCCCGTCTCCTCTACACCCAATCCCTCTCAGTTGGACAGGCTGCAAACATCGGAGCCTCAGAATAAAATGGAGCAACCGTGTTAAGGAACAAAGTTGTTCTTTTGCTTTATTAAAAGCAAAAGGGGGAAGGTTTGAAACGGATTCCGAGCTGGGAAAGCAAACCGTGACTTGGTCCCAATGAGTCCTCCCGATGGCACATTTTTGCTGCCACGTGGAACCCGTTTCTTGTCGTTCCAGATGTTCTCAGCGCCGTCCCACAGCTGGGGAGAAGATACACCCACGCTGAACCTTCTGCCCCGATGACCCCGGGATGTCAACCTTCCCATTCACGCACAGCCAGAGAAGGGGCTTCAAGAGGATTTATTACACCACGGGCGTCATTTTATCACCACTAAACGACCTCTTCCAAACTGCCACAGAATAAATGATCTCAGCAGCAACTACCCCAAAACGCTCGACATCAGAGCCTGGTGACTGACAAACACCGGGTGGAAGAACAACCCCAAGAGTTTAGCGTAGATGTGGGTTTGTAACACTCCTGCCAGAAGGCAAAACCACAGGTCTAGCAGCAAAATGGACTTTTTTTTTCAGGGTAGGGGAAAAAAAAAATATATTAAAAAAATCCAGAGAGCAGCAGAGCCCACAAACTCAAAGGATGAAAAGAAAAACTCATCACTTCAACCACAAAGCTGATGGCAAAGGACCGGGAAGAAATGGAGGGAAAGGTCATTCTGTGTCTATCTGTAACAACAGAAGATTTAAATAGAAATGCAATTAGGAATAGATGGCACTCAAATTTAGAAAACCTATTAAATTAGTTCACTAGAGTCTTAAATTACTGACAGGAGCGATTCCCTATTAACTGATAAACCACCTTAACTCAAAAACAATTGAGAAATAAGGTTTTTCCCCAAAGCTTAAGTAAATGCATCTTATACCCACCAAATCCCACCCTTTGGCCACAGCAGCAACTTAAATAAATAAAACAAAGCAGAGAAGCAACAGATTCACTTCCTGATGAGTCCAACATAAAAATATCTTCATTCATAAAGCACTTTTCTTTTTCAGAGGGCCCTGAAGACAGGCCTCCAGTGGGCTTTTAGCCTCTCATTACAAACTCACGCTCAACTCCTGCACAAATTAATACAACTGAAGGGATTTGATGAGGCTCTTGGAGTGTATCAGAGAAAGACACCGAAAGGATCCACCTCTTGAAGAGCAAGAACCACACTCTCCTGGCACTTCATCACCTTGCTGTTCACATCTACATCGGTGTGAGCTGCAGTGACTTTATAAATTATAGATATACGAACAAAATGTAGGATTCAGCGTGGGCACAAACACCATTTATAGAAAATGAGGTTGCATTTAGAAACCCTGACCGGTAATTATCACATTCTCGTGTCCTACGGAGCGACCGCCTTCACACACAGGATACGTAAACCTGTTCCCAAACCCGTCTGTAATTAAATCAAATGGCTATAGTACAAAATTCCAGCTCACAGGTTTCATACCAGGAATTTAAAGCTATGTTAAAAAGGAACAATAAAAAAGGAACAGGTGAGTGTTCACCACAGAGCTCTATTTCCTGCTCAGATGTTGAGTGTGCAGTCAGAGAACATCCTTCCTAGTTTTTTCAAGTAAAAAAGGAGATGTGAAGATGCTCAAAATACCTCCTAGAGGAAGAAAAAAAAACACCACCACAAAGCAGGAATATAAATACAAATACTACTTCATTGATTCACCTGAGAATCAGAACTTCTGTCACTTCCAGACACGCACACGGGAGCCGTGAATCACCGTCTCTCCTGGCCGAGAGCCAGCGCTGCAGTTCTAGCTCCTAGGACAATATTGACACCTCATTGCTCCATAGTCTTCCCTAGAAAAGGTATTCGTTCCAAAAACAAACAAACAGGGAGGGGAGGGAAGTCTGAGGAAGACGACGACGACGGAAGAAAACGCTTCTCAAAATAAAAGCGCTCGTGCGAAACCCAAAACTCGCCGAAAACACCACAAGGAAACGGTCAGTCCATCCCTGGAGCTATTTCTGCACCTCTGAACCTCCCAAGTGCCTCTCTCTGGAGGAAAACTTTCCTTCTGTCGCTTCCCCGGGAGGCTTCACCTCTTCCCACGGCAGCTCATGCAAAGGTCACTCCGCATTTCTTCTTCGTTTTTGCCTGAACATCTGTTTGCTCCTCTCTGAAAAGCTGCTCCGTCGGCCACGTACATCCTGACCCAGCCACTCATCTTCGCTACGGCTTAAACCCTCTGCAAACGGAAAATCCTGGGCTTCGCAGGAAGAAAAGGGAACAACTCCTACTCACTGGGATGAAACTGCTTTAATAAAACATCCTGCCTTGTCTGAGCTCTCTCACTGTCTCATCTGACATTGCAAGAACTTAAATGAGCTTAATGCACAAGTGAAATGCAGAGTCAGCGTGCAGCCCTCCGCAGAAAGCGGCAGCAGAAGGGTGTTTCAAGATTCAACTGTAGGATCTCAAGCCCGATCTCTGAGGAAAGAGAAAACTTTCTGTCTTTTCAGAGAGAATTTAAGCTGCTATTAAAGGGCTTATAGGTGGCCAAACAGCAGCTTGGGGGTTTGTGCCATTTCTGTTACCTCAGCAATGCTCAAACCCACCATGGCTTCAGATGCATCTCATCCAAAAGACAATTTTGACTTCTCCACAAATGGCAAGGACACCAAAAAGTCCACAGCACTCAAGAGCAGGTCTTAGAGGATTTACGTCCTGTAAGAGAGTTACGCTGATGATGCCCAAACGCAGAGATGCTCCCGTTAATCCCAGGTCTTCAGTCTCATCCATGCCACTGAGTAAGGTCTCCATAACTACATGCCTCAAAAAGCACAGCAGAAGGAAAAAAACAGATGTTCTAGGAGCGCAACGTGGTGCTGGACATACAGCCCACATCAGTACGTGTGAACCATTTGAGGGAACAATAAAAATGGGACAGAAATCCAACCATTCCCATCATAGCCTTTTTAAATGCATTTATCCCAGCCAGGCAACCAGACATGGCCATTCCTGCCGTACAGAAGTGTCCAGAGAAGTCTAGTTTCTTCTCTTACTACCACAGCTGGAAAGTCTCCAGAGCAGGAGACTCCACAGCCTCTCTGGGCAGCCTGGGCCAGGCTCCAGNGCCCATTTCCTTGAGAACAACGGGACTGGAGAAGGATCATCTCACTGCAGTACGAGCTGCTCAGCCACGTTACGCTCCCCCTGCCTCCAGCTTTCCAAATCCGTTGCTATTATGCCAATAAACACCACTGAGGTGACATCAGATGGTTTATTTGCAGTGTAATTGGGTTTGTTTGGTTTGGGTTTGTTTGTTTTTTTTACAGTTGCACTGGCATTTCTGCTAATTACAAAGGGCTCTGCAGTTGCCTTGTTGACACTGTACAAATCAGTGTTACTCAAGTCCCACGCTTTTTTTCTTCCCCCCTCCTTAAAATATTAATAAAAGTTGATATTGACCTCAAAAAAATCTGTTTTTCTCTCTGGGCAAGGCACTTCTCTTGCATTGCTGAGTCCCTTTTTGCATTGCATCCTCACTTCTGGAGCAGAGAACCCCATCTGGCCCTCATTACAAGTATAACAAGGTTCTGGGGAATGTGTTTTCTCTTAAAAAAATGCAGAAATTTTGCACTAAATAATGAAACTGCCTTTTAAAAAGGAGGCAAGGTCACTCAGTCATTCAGAAAACCTATTCAAAACCATAAAAAAAGCTTTCTGTAGGATTCTGGAGTCCTACTACTTAAAATGTCCAGAAGTTTTCCCCAAATACCCCCCAAGCAACTGCACTGCAGGAAAATCAGGCTCACGAGAAACCAATAATTAGCACTAGTCCCTCTCTTATTTTCTAAAGCTTGAAAAGTACTTTAAGTAGAAACTTTCTCCTGTCAAAAACAGAGTCAATAATATCAGAGAGACTCCTACGGACGGGGCTGGTAACAGAGAAGGCACCAGATCTGCAGGAGTATGTGCTACGAGGAAAGCCTAATAATCCCAACAATCTCCATATCTCTGCTAGATTTAAAGATTAATGCTTTACATAATTCGATATATGGTATTTTAGGATTTCAGCAGTGGATTCTCACAGCTAAAATAGCAGGGAAAAAAAAAAAGCAGGGCAAAGCAGTTATCATAATAATCTTATAACTTCGTGTCTTATGACTTGTAAAAGCCAGAACTACATTGGCTGGCTGGTCCAAAGCCTTTCGGCATTTCTAGGGGTGGGGTATTTTGGGGATATTTGATCTTTGTATCTTGTTTTCTTTTCTGTTTTTTTTCACAAGGATCTAAACTTACACTCAGCAAGTTTTTCTGGAGAGCACACAAAGCCCAGGTAAGAGCCTGACTGAGGCTGTTAAAGGACACAAGACCAGGTAAGAGGTTCCCGAGAACACCACAAAGACACCTTTTCCCTTTAGTAGGGAACGGGAAACATGTTCAGGCAGAACAGCCTTTTGCCCTGCCTCATCTTGCCTCACTTTTTAAGGCCTTCCAGGTGTGCTGCTCTACCTGGATATTAAGCAATCACTGGGGAAAAGGGAATTTTCTTTGTCCTTCACGAGCGAGGCTGAAACCGTGGTGTTCAAAATTGGGTTTTCAAAGGTTTGTCCCTCGTCGTAGCGAAGGTCGATGACGGTGAGGAGCCAGAAATAGCTGCTCCCTTCCCACAGAAAACAAATGCTTATTAAAAGCCACTGAGTTGTCCACCCACATTTCAGGCAGTTTGAAAAGATTTCGAGTAGTGCTTTGTGCTGCTCACCTCAAACCTTTTGGGAGCTGGCAGGAAACGGCAGCCGTCCGTCCGTCTATCTCCGGGGCCGGGCCTTCAGGAGTGCTGAGCCCCCTGAACTCCAGGTAACAGCTGGAGGTCCACAGGGGCTCAGCACCCTCAGCAGACAATCCTTTTCCCAATCTTTTACCCAATTTCTGCTGGACTCTGCCTTATTTTGCTTTACAGGTTGCATTTCCTTGTAACGAGGAGGACAACCAGCCTGGCTCTGCTGACCATACCCAGCCCTCCCAGCTTCAAATGCCTGATTCATTCCAGCTGTCTCCTGCTCCTCCTCTCCTAATCGTACCCATAACTCAGCTCAGCTGTGATCAGGCTTCACCCTGCACTCACTGCCCCTGCCTCCAAGGCATTGGTTCTTCACACCAACCATAAAAAAAAAAATAAATCAAAATCCTGAAAGGTCAAAATCTGAGCTTCCCACCAAAGCCTAGATTAAAAAAAAAATTTAAAAACCCAGCATGTTTTGTTTGGAGTAGTTACTCAACTGAGAAAATTCTGTGGAAATCACTGAAAAGCAGGAAATGAACAGTCTTCTGGTTCAATTTATTACCAACGCTATAATGACACCAACAGGATTCTTGCTAGAAAGTGAGAGGAGCTTGACAGCAGAGCAGGCTGCAAGTCAAACGTCCCTGCTTTATTTCAAGCTCTGGACTCGGTTTTTTTCCTTTGACCCAGCACAGGCTTTGCCGAGCATCTTCATCTCCCAACGTCTTGGTTGGTTTTAAATGATTTCCAGAGCAGAAAATACTCCCGGTTTTGCTTTACAATCCGCAGGGAACAACGACAGTCTTATGAGGAATTGTGAGAAAAAGGACTTTGTTAGAGGCAAGGAAATTACCCTGACCTTACCTTCAGGTTACCATCACCTTTAACAAGGTGCTGCTTGCCAAAACCAGCTATTCAGCACCATGCTGCTTTATGGAGCAGAAAATAAAAAGCAAAAAGCACCCAGGGATGAAATATGCTTCATACAAGCGAAAGGGAGAAAGGAAACTGTAAGGCAGCAAGAATCTGCGGGGTTACAACGAAGTATTTGCACGGCAGCACTGTTTGAAAGACCTCATTTAATGGGACTTTGCTTCAAACGGCGACAAAATTTCCAAGACTAACAAGGTTTTTGCCAGCGAGGTGATGGCTCACCTTCCTCAGCTCCAGCAGGAACCATTCTGCAATCGGGCTGTTCGACCTCATCCTTCAGGGCACATCTCAAACCACAGAAGCTCGCAAAAAATAAGGCTATAACCGCAACCAGAATTAGGCCCGAGAGGGCCCAAGGGTATTTCCCTCTCACATCCTATCGCAAGGCCCGGCCTGAAATGGAAACGAATGGGTCTTCACAGAGCTGCTCCATCTCCCCAGAGTGTGACAATCAATCAAACGGGACAGGGAAGGTGCCACAAAGCCTCTCACTTTGTAAAAGCTGACTTTTTCCACAAGCTCCTGAGGATGGCAAGGACACATTCCCCACCCATTTTAACAGCTCACAGCACACCCTGGAGACCCAAATTGAACTTTCTGCTATTTCAAACTCTGCTCAGATTGGGAGAAAACTGTTGTTTTCATCACAGTTAATTCTTCTCCCACCCTGTTCCAATCACCAGCTATTTCTACCCTGGTGAAGCAACCTTGGCTCCCCCACTCCAACCGTTTCCACTTCAGCTTCCCAGCCCACATTTCACTTCTCACAAACACTTCCCTTTGCTTCTCCTGTCCCCTCCAGCACTTCTGCAAACCCCAAACTTCAGAGCTGTGCAACTCTGTGCAAGTTTTAAGACATGACAGGGTGCTGGGCCATCTCATTGAAACTTTTTACTTGAAAGGTGGGACCAGATGATCCTTGAGGTCCCTTCCAACCTGTCACTCTGCGATTACACTCCCTGCCACTATTGACTGACAGCAAATAATCCATTCACTAACTTCTGGAACCATTTCCATTACACATCATCCACGAGGCCGAAGCTTCGGTTGAAGTTTCGGCAGAAAAGATTCCGAGCTCTGGAACTTGGAGCATACCACAAATGCTCCCTCTGAAGCAGTAATTATAATTCTCTTGATGTTTCACCACGAAGAACTTGAGATGAAAAGTATGTTCCCTAGGAACTCAAAGAAATCACTCTCTATAATTCAGCGTAACAAAGTCATGCCAGGGTGAGGGAAAATTATCTCACCACCTAATAAAAGTTTCAGTTTGGGAGTTAAAAAACTGGAGGCCACTAAGCAGGTGAGTACAGAACTGGGCTCATCACACTGATCAAGGTCAAAGTGTTCCCTAGAGCTGGGCACAGCACAAGATGACATTCTGCAGTCTCTCCCCAAAACCCCTCCCTTCAGAACTCAATCCTGATTTATGGCACAGCCTGAGATTCCAGCCAAGCTCTGAAGTGTGCAAAAGGTGCTTTATAGTAATGAAGGGTAAAAGAAAAATCTAAAACCAAACCATTCCCCATGTATCCTCTTCAGAAAGAGCGGGTTAAACCCCTTCATTTTCAGCCTAACAGGATCAAGTAAACAAACACACCTCTACAGACCAAAATCCTTAAAGAGCAGGGTTGGGGATTGCCTACTGACTTTTCCTGACAAGAATGTCTTTGAGGACCGCACTTTAGCAACCATCCCAACAATTCCAAGCCACACAAAGGAGCTGATTCAAGGTTAGGGTTTGAAGATTAAAAATCATCACCTGAAAAAGATACAGCCTAATTTACTGCTTCCTAAAGTTCCAGCCTGTCCCACTAAACAGCACCAGCAAAATCTAATTTCAATCACTCGTCGATAAGCCAACCCCCAGCTGAACTGGTGACCGAGAGCTGGGAAAGGATTTGAGCTCTCTTCCCTTCTTCACTCCCCCCATCCTGCTGCTTTGCCATTAAGCTCTCCCAGGCAGGCTCTGGCTCATCTGTTACCATGGCAGCCACAAGCAACAGAATGCAACGCTAACAAAAGATTATTTCCCCCCCCCTCTCTCCTCCTTTAATTTATTTATATGCAAGTAACCCACCGAGAGCTGACAATAGCGATGCCTTCGCATTCACACTCCAGCAAAAGGCTTGTTGGAATTATTTTTCTCCTCACAGGCAATACTAAAAATAATTAAAATTCCTCTGGAAGAAGAGGGGGGAGAAATTAAATAAATAAATCCTGAACTTCTTAGGATTAAGAAAATGCAGTAGCAGATCTGGATAGGATGCTGATTTGGAATTAAAGCTGGGGCAGGGAGCAAGAGGCTTAACACAGACACTGCTTGAGGAGCGCTCTCCAGAAAGCTTTGCACTTTTTTTTTTTTCCAGCAGAACCATTAGAACCAGCGAGAGGCTGAACTGTGAAAAAATACCTAATTCCAAGCATTTACATTTAATAAAAAAAACAACCAACCAGGAAGCAAGTTAGCTAGAGAGAGATTCTTAAAAAGGAAAGCTTTTTGGAACATACCTGTTTCTGATCCGTTGGGTATGTAACAAGGAAAATTCAGCTGTTCAATTGTTGAATTCTGGTAAAGATGACTGGTGTAAGAAGCAGCTTGCTCCCAGTTAAAAGAAATTATATTCTGGCTCAGGTGCCTCTGGTTTTGCCAGAGGCCGGCAGGACTGACCCAGGTCCAACCAAGAGTCCAGATCCTCAGGAGGTCTCAGGGTGGTGAGGCAGGTCCGAGGCCAAGCTGGGAAATCAATCCAGAGGTCAGATCCAGTGAACACCAGGCAGGTCCACGGTGGTGACTGGAAAGGGCTGAGCCCAAGCTGGGGAGCCAGGCTGGGGGCTGAGGTCCAAGGAGGGGGCTCTGGGGGCAGACACAGGCACGGCTGTGGCCAAGGAAGATCAACGTTCCTCTGGCACAGCCCAAGGAGGGGCTTAGAGGCTGAACTTCCTGGGTCCAGGGGTGTGGTTGGAGGTCCCAGGTGAGGCTGATCAGGGCCATTAAGGGTTATTAGAGCCCTCAGGGCCCGGAGAGGTTTGGGAGCAGGCCTATCGCTGCCTGAGGCTAAAAGAAAATGTTGCTTCCATCCCATGAATCTCACTTATCCACCAGACTTAACATTTAAAAAGCAAATTTGACCTCTCCCAGTCGTTTGCAAAGCTGGATATTGTATTTTAACCTCAGTAAATTCAGCTAGAAAACAGTTCTCTTCGCTTTGCCACATCCTAGACACAGAATTTGGAACAGAGTTCTGGTCAACGTGCATTTCAAGTGACTTCCAGGTCTAAAAGATGTGATATCTCAACCAAGAGCTCCAAGCTCCAAAGCTTGCAATTTAATAAGAAATCCAAATACTTTAAAGGCATAATGGCCACTTCAGGTGAAACCTCTACCCAGGAGAAAGATCTCATGCTGCCTTTAATTTGGGCATTTTTAGAACTTGAGAGATGAAATCACTCCTAAAATCCTCACCATTATAAAAATCTGAGTGGAACATTTAACAGAAGTCAGAGAGAACATTTCATAATGCTTTATGGAAATGTATTCAGAGCAGGTGGTCGGCGGCTCTTCACAGCTCCTTATACACAGATAAACATACATGTTCAGTCCTACACTCAGGACACACATTTTCCAAAACCAGTTTTAGATCCACTAAAAATCCACGACGGGGCAACAGTTCAAGCTGACGGGCCTGTGAAATTCCCTGGTTTGATCATCTCAGGCTGAGAGGAGGAGGAGTAGACCTTCAGCCACCCTTGACTTTGCATTAAATAAGAACTTTTTTGGACTGGTGCCTCGTGGAAAAAGACACGGTGCCTCCACAGCGACTGGGAGGCTCTAATTCACCAAGCTGTCATTTGAATGCATCTGGTTCCTTCGGGTGTCCTTGTTACTCTGCTGTTATTCCACGTCAATCGAGGAAAGGGAGACAGGACCACGCTCAGCTGAATTGTGTGTCAGCCCTCCACCCCTCTCACCACCTTCTGAACACTGCAGCCCACTCTTACTGGGCTGCCCTTCAGTGGGAAGCAGGAAAAGGAGAAAAATGAAGGTAACTGTTCATCTCCAGAAGAAAGAACAAGAATTATAACTAAAGATCATTCAAGTGTTTTACAGACTTCGCACAACTGAACCTCCCAGTTAATTTCCTGTATTTTTTTTTTCCAATCCATCACCCCATCCCTGTTACAAATGAAGATATCAGAGAAAAGCTCCCTAAAATCATAAAGCAATTCAGCTCCAAGTTGAGGACTATCTGGCTCCCAGCCCTGAGTTTCCATCGACAGAACTATCCATTTTTGAGACTAACTCCCATCGATCTGTTTCGGAGGTGAAGTTTGCGAGGCACAAAGCCCTGTCATTTGTTTCTCTGTTTAAAAGCAGATGGTCTTAGAGAAAGGAATACACATCTTGCCTTAAAAAGTGCCTTCAGCTGGTACTTTTTATTAGTATTTACTGAAATCTACCAGCATCTTCAGGAGGGATCCATGAAACACAGGGTTTCTCTGTTGAAGACTTGACAGTTTAAACACAAAGAGGAAGACAAGCGACGCTGGACACAAAAACCTTCTTACCCTGACCCTCATCCCAAATTTCTGATTATCTTATTTATTCTATTTATTTTTCCAGCCATCACATACAAGGGGGTTAACTCTTCGGAGTCTCAGTCAGGGGAGGGCAATGGATTGAGACTTCACCTCTGAATAAAAGATGGGAACAGGTCCCAACTTCTGCTCCAGCACCAAAGTCCTAACGGCAAAGTTTTATCCATTTTGTGCATTTTGTGCTTTGCCAAAGAACATCCTAAGATACAGCTGAGAAGTCAGAATCTCAAACACTAGGGAAGAAACAATTTCAAAACAAATATGACAAAAAGACTTTGGAGAAAAGATTATAGACAAGCTTCTTCCGCGGCTTAACCACCACAGATTTTTGTTGTTATTATTAAATCATCTTAAAATTTGAAGCTGCAGCAGCCTGTCAAGCAGCAGTCAAACAATTTAAGTGTGTCTTACAATTAAGTAGTTTTTCCTTGAGCTTCTTACACAGATAGGAAAGACCAGCATTAAACCAAAGCACGAGGAGCTGAGAAAAAGACCATCGCCTGTTTTATGCCAAGGAGAAATTCTCTGACCTTCCTTTGGCAAAATTTCCCCAAAACGGGTCTATGTCATTTTGAGTAATCGGGTTAAATATCTATGTCTTATATAAAAGTCAATGCCAAGATAAATTAACTCCTGGACAGCACTTGGCAGCCAAAGCCTCAAAACAAGGATGATGCTGCAAAGTTGAATACATTCTAAATATCAAGCTGGGAATAAAGAGAGGAGGGATTTGACAGCCCAGAAATTCATTTTCCAGGAGGAATATTCCTCTGCTTTGTTTCTACTTCCCTTTGGAACAGTCTGCAGTTACTGGTCTCTCCATTATTTAACTTGAAGTACCAAATACACAACATATGAATGAAAAAAGAGTCCCCAAAATTGGGTTTATTGCCTATTCTTTCCTGCTGCCTATCTTTTGGCTAACACATTGAACAGCTCAATTAGAGAAGGGCTTTCAGGCAAACCCAAGAAAGGGAGAGATGTAGAAGGCGTGAAAACCTCACAGCAAAAGCTCGAGACCAGTAAGGGGAAAGGAAACAAAAATTATTGCAAGTCCTAGAATAAATAAATATTTGCAGCCGCAATAACCACGTGAGCCAACTCCAAAGCCCCTCTCTGCCCCACAGGCAGGGTTTGTTTTGATGTCACCAACGGCAGCTGGAGGAGAGCCAAGGAAGAAAGGAATTGTAGATTTTTGTTTTTCCAAGCAGTTCTTTGAATTTCTCTTCTATGACTTCTGTATGCCCAGTGCTTCTTCGTGGTCTTCAAAACTAAGTTTTCCTAAAAATTGCAGTGCAAGCAGAAAGGAATGCTAATTTTTTTAATGATACTGAGAATTTTCTCCTCTTCTTACACACATTTTTTTTTCCTCTCTCAAGACTATTACCTTTGCACTGACAAACCACAAACTGCCACCACTGTTTTGGTCCAACATCCCCACGGCAACATTTATGGGAGAGGGATCACAAGCACAACGTGCTCAACAGACACAGGTCTCCAATCATAAAAAGTTCATCTTTCTTTTGCTTCAGGGCGTAAATTATTCCACCTTACCAGAAGTATTTTAATGCCGTGACTAATTCAATGTGAAAAACTCTGCATCATCAAAAACACGGAAAGAAAATGGACTATTAAAAGCTCCTTCCAAACCACAGAAGCAAACATTTAACTAATTTAATGAAATGGTCACTTCAATGAAACCTGAACAGGCACCAACCTTCAGGATCTAGCAGGAAGAAGAGCAAGTAGAATATTCTGGCTCTACTACCCGCTTCCATTTGTACTTGCCAAATGCACGGGGCCGATTCTAAACAGCAATACACATAATGTACTGCTGTTCTCAAAGGAATTCAAAGAGACAAGTCTGCTCTTTTGCAATTCAATCGACCACTTTTTCTCACGCTCAAGTGGTGACCTCCTCTGAAATCCGCAAGTCGCCGAAGAGAAGGTGCAGCCAAATTCCAGGGTCGGTCCGATAAAATAATCTACATTTAAAGAGGCATGGCCAGGCAATATAAGATTCAGAATTTTGAAAAGAAAAAGAAAAAAAAAGAAAAAGGAACTACTGCTGTGGTCTAAACTTTGAAGAACGAGGACAGACCGACATCTGAGGCTCGGTCGACGGAAACTCCAACAGATTTTCCGCATTCTACTGAAGGCACTTCCACGCAGAACGCTGCTCAGCAACATAGCAGGGTGGTGGCCACGCATACTCCCAGTTGCCATCCCAGCAGGATCTCAGAGCACAAGTATTTCCCCAGATCTAACATGGATTCCACAGGTTTTTATCGAAGATCATCCTGCCTGTCTGCAAAATGTGACTAATTGTATCCGGAACCTACTCAAAAGAGCTTCACAGTCCATGTCTGAGTAGCTCAAGAATCTAAGAGGGGATAACCCTGAGTCCCTGCAAAAGACAGCAGGAGAAATTCCCTTCCAGTTTGCAGGAAAAGAGCGAAAAGGCCACGGAAAGGAGCAAAGGGTCGGCAGAGAGGAGTCACTCAAACACGGCACTTTCCCAGCCTCAATTGTTTCCGGGTTAAAATCCACAAAATGCACCACTACTCAGCTTTACATCTCAGCTCAGCATATGCTTTAAGTTAAATACTTGACTCCCCTTGACATTCCTTGTGGTGACGGCTCAGCAACCGTTGCAACACTGCCCTAAATCAAGCGCATCTGCAACTTCAAGGCGCGGCGCTTCGGAAGCAAATTGTTGCTGAAATGTTTGGTTTTCTGCACCTCCAGAAAGCTCAGAGCCTTGGCAAGAGCTGTAGCAAAACCTCCTGCACTGGAGAGCGTTCCCTTTCCCACGTGGTCGCTGGAGCTCAGCGGCATCCATCCTCACGGCTGGCGAGCGCGAGCCTCCGAGCCTGGAAGCGGACGCTGCGGTCGGCTCGCTTCTCTTCCACTGCGGATGAACCACCCAAAGGATTTTTATTCTTTTTTTTTAAAATATATTTAATAACAGGGTGCTCAAATAATCTGACTTGGACACAGCAAGTTGGTTTATTAGCTAAGGAAATGGAGGAGACAAACAGTCCACGTCAGGAAGAATATCACCCTGAAATCCTGTTGGACTCGAATGCAAGACTTCGATGACAGGGATTATATTCTTTTTTTCTTAAGTGCTGTTAAATACACTGTGTCCCTCCCCAGAGATGCATTTTTAAATCCATGAATGGCCAAGTGATGTGAAAGAGCTCAACTGAAGGATTCACAATGATCACTGATGCAGGCTGAAGGAATTCTAACTAACCTGCCAGAAAACACTGTGTGAATCACAAATAGATTTTTCAATAAGCACCCAGGTTGGTTTCAAGAGGCTGCATCTTACTCAAACTCCAAGTCACAACATGATTCATTCAGCCAGTGCATTAAAAAAAAAATATAAAACCCTTTATTGATTCCGGGTCATCATCTCAAAGAATATTCTATAAGATGTAGCAGAGTCCTCCTGTCACCTGTAACTGGAATTTACTTACGGAGGAGCCATAAAACGATCCGTTCAGTGCCTGAAACAGTCCACTATTGACAACTCTCTGATCTCTTCATTTCTCTCACACTCTTAAGGATTTTTTTTTTTTTTTAAGCAGAAAAAGATCTTGTTTAGAACATTTCAAGCGCCAGTGAAGGCACTTTGTTTCTAAGGCCACAGATGAGCTGGTAGCTCCTTGAAGCTTTCAAGAGAACAACAAAAAGAAGAAAACAACCAACCCGAAGCTTTCAAGAGAGTAATAAAAAAAAAAACAAACACCAAAAACACACACAAACAGGCACCACATTAATATCAGAGGCATACAAAATTAATTGGTTTGTTTTTAAAACTACCTTGAGCCAGGGATTTTTTTTCCTGCTGTGACACTTCAAGCCCTGTCATGTTCGTTCCATGAAGTCCTGCAAACCTCACATCACGAGCCATCTAGTGAATGCCTTTTTTGCCTTTTTTTTTCCCCGCTCCTCGAACAAAGGAAAAAATTCAATGCAAAAACCGTGTGCAAGAGAAGTGCTCTGCTAGTTCTAAAAAGAAACGCCATCGACTCTCATCCACACCCATGAAAAATGAAATTTTCTTTAAGAATCATCTTGAAAAGCTAGAGAACTATAAACTGCCCCTGGGGGGAAATAAATCAATAAATAAATTCAGTTCTTTTCAGTGCCTTGGTTACCATACCAAGGATATTAGCCGTGAGCAAATCTCCACAGATACTGGGAGTGCTTTTCTCTGAGGCTACAGGGATTGGAATTCTCCCTGAAAGTTTTCCTCTCTCACCGCACTTGGGAAACCTCCCCAGACCCTTCAGAGAATCCTAGACTGGTAGGGGTTGGAAGGGACCTCTGGAGATCATAGAGGCCAACCTCCCAGCCAGGGCAGGACACACAGCAACAGAGCCACGGAGGGTTGGAAAGGCTCCAGAGAAGGAGACTCCACAGCCTCTCTGGGCAGCCTGGGCCAGGCTCTGGCACCCTCACACCAAAGAAGTTTCTCCTCCTGGGGAGGTGGAACCTCCTGGGTTCCAGCTTGGCCCCGTTATTCCTTGTCCTGTCCCAGGGCACCCCAGAAAAGAGCCTGGCCCCTTCCACTTGACCCCCACCCCTCAGACATTTCTAGACATCAATCAGATCCCCTCTCAGGCTTCTCTTCTCCGGACTCAACAGCCCCAGGGCTCTCAGCCTTTCCTCACAGGAGAGATGTTCCAGTCCCTTCATCACCCTCGGAGCCTCCTTTGGACTCTCTCCAGCAGATCCCTGTCTCTCTTGAATTGAGGAGCCCAGCACTGGATCCAGGATTCCACGGGTGGTCTCCCTGGGGCAGAGCAGAGGGGCAGGAGAACTTCCCTCAACCTGCTGGACACACTTTTCTCAATGCCCCCCAGGAGATCAGCGTTTGAATATTGACCCAGCTCTCTTGGGCCCAATTACCTGCACTGCTCCTGACCCCAGCATTCCTCCTACATGACGATTCCTGCTTCTTTCTAAATTGTGAAGAGTTTCAATCCCATTTTGAGTCAGCAAGAGCACAACTGTGGGAAGATGCACCCAGAAATTAAGTGTAATCCTCGCTGGAGTCAATACTAACGCTGCTGGTATGTGCTGGCCCAAGGGTACAGGAGCTGTGACTTCATCCCCGGGTCTTCTCAGAGTGCTCTGCTTGTATTTCTAACCCCGAGCACGTTGGCAGAATCGGGTTAAGGAGTGACAACACGCGCAGAGAGACCAGCAGACCGGAGGGGACAGCGCGCGGCAGCGAGAAAATGCTAATTTCTTGCTGCTGAAGTAGCCCGACGGATCAGAGCTCAACACGATAACCAGCCACGATGGGAGGGGAGGGGTTTGTTACCCAACAGAGCTGAGCATCAGCTACACCAGAGCACAATTACCACAGTCTACTCTATCAAACACACTGGAGGAAAGAGTCACAAATTCCCTCTGCCGGAAAAAAAAAAAAAAAACGTCAAATACTCCACGTGTCTGTAGAAACCGCAAGATCTCATCTCAAGTTGCTTTGAAATTGTACTTGTGTAGAAGGCACCAGGGAGATCACAGAATGCTTTGGGTTGGAAGGGATCTTAAAGATCATCTAGTTCCACCCTCCCTGCCAATCCTATTCAGTAACAAATTGTCAAGCTTTTTTTTTTAACAAAAAAAAAATCAAATCAAACAAGCCAACCAAATCACAACTACTAATCATACTACAGGTTTTTTAAATAAGTTTACCCAGAGGAAAAAAAAAAAAAACACAACAACAAAAAAAAAATCAAACCCATTTCCACAGATGCAGCAGAAATGAAACAGATGGTAACTTTTACAGAAGAGTATATTCAGGCTGAACAAACATAAATATGTTTTTGGTCAATAACATTTCAACTGTCAGGAACAGCATGGACACAAACGACTTCCTCTGAGATCCAACCCTCTCTCCGATCGCTAAAATAACAGAATTCCAAAATATTGTTGACACCAGGAAGTTTACAGACACCCTCTATTGGCAAATCACATTTACAGTTAAACGCCACTCACCTTGGCAAGTGGTTGCTCAGAGACTGAAAAATTTTTTAACGCATTTTGTACTTAAAATAGTGGATTTTGTACCACCCAGATGTCACGGCACAGGCAAACATATTAGACTGGAGTTACTTTTTTTTTTTCCTCCTTGCATTTAGATGCTGATTCCAGCAGAGCCCCAGGAAGCAGTTTCTCCAGCTCAACTAGATTCTAGGTATTCTGGATTTCTTCCTTGGAATGGAAGGATCGCCACGCTTTTGATCTCAGTCAGAAAAAGCTACTTCCTATTCCAAGGTTTCCTGAATAATTTGTCTCTCTTCCCCAGACTGATCCTGCTCTGGCAGGGGGGTTAGACTCGATCTCCAGAGATCCCTTCCAACTCCTAACATTCCATGACTGAGGTTCTGGCAGTTCAGGAAAAAAAAAAAAAGGCAGCGACCCAGAAAACCATCCTGGAAAAATGCAAAGCACTCGCTCGCTTCCACTACTGAGCAGGAGGCAAATTAATATGCAAATATTTTCACACTTCTTGCCACACCAAGGCAGGCGCATCCAAAGCGTAGAAAATAAAATTGTTTCGACAGTAGCGCTTTCCAAATCTGCATCTGCAAATTTATTTCAAAGAAGACAGCCACAGGAATGGGGTTTAGTGCCTCGGAAGCTGATTTGGAGCATGTGTATAGACACATTTCGTGTAGGTCTTTTGTTGCTCACCCTCACTAGAGATCAGGAACGCTGCGTGAAAACCAGTTTCATCTTTGGGCTAAATGGGAAGTTCTTAAGCAAATTTGTCTCGTCGTTCATCTCGCTTCAAAGTAATAGTTGGGGCTATTGAAAGCAATGGTGATTTTGAAGAGACCTCAAATCCTCACACATCAAAGGAGGTGAAAATTTCCACCACTCTGTCAACCCTTCCTCCCAAGGACGGCCATCGACACTGAAGCAAAGTTTATAAAGCCACTTGAGAGAGATTTATCCCCATTTCCAAAAGACAGCCATTTAATCTCCCCATTCGGAAGAAAAAAAACCCACAAGCTAAAAAAGCTTCTCATAAGATAGGCTAAATAAATATTATAGATCTGAAAAAAAAAATAATAATTTTTCAACCATTTTTTAACCTTAAACTGTCCCAGCAGTAGGCAGTCAGTACTCAGGGAACAGGAACTGCAGAAGAGCAGCTGGACCTGAGCTGCCCCAGTTCAGCACCGCAGACTGGAACCTGCCTTTGCAACTGGAATTGGATCTGGGAAGCTCAAATAAATCCACGCTCTGCTGATTCTTCTGCTTTATGAGAGCGACACCTTAAATTGGCTTGCCCGTTTGTTTGAAGACGGTTGAAGGCGCGGTGGAATCGCCTCCCCTTTCCGAAAATCCCTCCCGACCGAAAGCCACGAGGGTTTAGATGTTTACAGATCTGGACCTGGGTGTTCCAATGACCACGTTACAGACCTCTGGAGAAGGCATCCCATGGGTGGAACTCCCCACAGGGGGTTAGCAGAGTTCGAGCAACACCTCCATCACAAAGCAGTTGTTTCACCCCACTTTGGAGCAGCACTCCCGCAGACCTTCCGGCCGCTCGTCGCTTCCTGCGCTACCCCTCCTCTCGAGGGACTGAGCTGGGCTCACAAGGCACTCACACCCCGGCTCTCTCCCGCTTGGCACGTAGTTTTCCACCTCCACTAAGTCCTAAGAACCTGTAAAGAACATCTTTTCTCCCACCAGAGAGGCGAAAAAGGAAGAGACTATGAGATGGCTGATTTTGTAAGAGTCCTCCAGGCAGTAAATGTACGGCCTCTGTAAGTAAAACCAGCCCTGGTTTAAACCCTTTCACAGGGATGTTTTAGACACTTAAGAAAGTTTCTTCAAGTCCTTTTAAGCCACCTCGATTGCCTCCCCATCTTGCATCATCCTGGAGCCCCAAGATCCTTCCTCAACCACTTCTCTGTGTTCCGAAAATTAGTTTTCAGAAACAAGTTTATAAATGACAAATCCACGCAGGTTTTTTCAGGTTTGAATCTCAACCTTCACAAAACTTCTTGTAAGCGGGGAATATTTTTCTCTGTTGCAGGAAAGAGCCTCACACCACGAAGAACTTCACAGCACAAGGAAAAACCCTTCTCCTTTACATGCTTCTTACTATTGGCATTAAATACATTACAAGGACCAACCATGAGCATCCCAGGAGATTATCCGGCTGTTTCTAGAGAAATGGGACTCACATAAACTAGAGAGATGCAAATAAGCTTAGAAAACACAAGTCATTCTACATCCTCCCCTGTACATTTCACGTTTCTCTTTTATCTACATTTATTCTTGAGCATTTGGTTCCTGCGTCTCCACATTTTTAAGACCTGCAGTTACGTCTGTGCTTCAGGGGAATTACTTAAAGTATTTGTGAAAAAAATCGGTAATGTAAAACCAAATAAAGAGTATCCTCGTTGCAATCCCTACACGGGTCCAGCTGGAAGACAGCAAAGCCAAGAGCAACTTCAGGAGTCATGCCTGGAAAAGTCCAAGCAGTTTTTTCTCCCTTTTCCTTCCAACCTCTTCCACCAGCACTGAAATACAGGAGGTGTTCTTCCAGAAACCACTGTGTTAAAGCCACTTTTGTCAGGTTTTAAGATGACAGCTTGAGGTATTTTTTTCCCCCCTCTTCCACCACTAACCACGTTTTCAACACCACGCCAGCTCGGACATCATTTCTCAGTCCTCACCAATTACTCTGTTTCAGAAATTCGTTATTTCCAGGGAGAACCAGGATGACTTTGATAGCAGAGAGCAATTTTTCCAGCCTAGCAGTTGACCTGGCATCTCACAGAAGGGTAAAAGAAACCTAACACACCTTGAAGGCTGCAGGTAAAAAGTTCAGAGAGAGATTTGCAAGTCCTTGTCACTACCAACACCCTTGAAACACTAAAATCTATTAACATTTAAAAAAAAGAGGAAGAAGAAAACAAACAGTCAGAAACAGATGGGACAAACAGAAGAAAAGGAAAGTGTAAATTGATTTGGCCGGGACAGCCTTGGAAGATGTCTACAAGTACTTAATAGAGTGAAATGTGGAAAAAAAGAAAATCCTTTCCCTGTAAGTTGAGGCACCGAGGTGGTAAATAGCACCGTATGGCAGCCCATATGTCAGTCAGCAAACAACCTTCACGCTCTCCAAAGCTACAGGCCATCCATATTTCCCTCACAAAAAGGAACTCTCTCACTCGAAGCAGCGCTACAGGCAAATTCCAATTCGCTGTTCCAAGGTGAACCCTTTCAAACATCAGGCAAATCAGCCCACAGTGGAAGTCACTGGCTAGGAGGTGACAACTTATTGGCAAAGAAACCAGTGCCACCGGTACACACAGAGCTAAACACACACAGCTCCACGTTACCCCTGCTAAAAAAAAAAAAAAGATTATTTTCTCTTTTTTCGGCCACTCTTCTTCGGAGTTATTGATTTCTTAGACTTGCTGAAATCCTACTTGCTGCAGCAACTGGAAAAAAAATAAATTCAAAAAATCCATGCAGTAATTTCATGTATTCTGCTGGTCCAAAAGGAAAGGCTGAACACCACACACTGGTTAGTTGGATTTAGAATACGCAGCATTCGGGAAGAGAACGAGTTGCCTGTCGTGTTACTGCAGAAAATGAAGTCTAACGGGCAAGATCTTTCAACTGTCTCCTCCTTCCACAGTTACTGTCTAGCCCCTCACACACCACCTCGTCTAGCGACTTGCTAACAAATTTCAGGCAAGAATGAAAGACCTGAAAGCCAATTAAACTCATCTCTCCATGCCCATCCATTAACATTTCAAATATCTCCACCCTAACTTCTGAAAGTCCTGGTGGGTGGGTGAACTATCAGGAATGCTCATCGTGCTAGTCTGGAAGCAGAGTTTGCTTCATTTTGAAGAGATAGAGGTCTCTCCACTCTCAGCACTATGATGCAGCATGAAAAATCCTCTTCAGGAAGGAAAAGAGGAAAAAAAAAAAAAGACCTTTTTCAGAGTTTTCAGGAGCACTACATGTGTAGCACACACTTAGGCCTAGAAATTAATTCCAGGCATAAAAACCCCACCACAAACCACTCCTGTGTGTTACTGTCAGCTCCGTGAAGCTGCTATATTTGTAAAAACAGCTTTAAGAACTTGTGAAAGGTATTGGAATTCACGTCCCTCCGCGTTATTTTGAACCAGGAGTGTTTTGCTTCAGATCCCTGCCTCTCGGAAAAGTGCATCCCGTCAGATTTCAACATCTCAATTACCAGACACAGTCAGTCTGGAATCACCCCGTTATTCAATTCCTGATACCTTGCCTTATTGTCACCATCCCTGAGAAACTACAACACACCAATTACGGTCTGATTTGTTTGTTGATGTCCAATCTATCCCTTGAGCAGCTTCCAGAAGCCTGGGAACACGATTTGCCAGAGGAAGATCTGGAGAAGATGTTATGCTTCATGCATAGTATAGATGATGGGGCTGCAGCTCCTGAACTTGGAAATTTTCTGCCCTCGAGCAAATCGAGATTTGCTGCTCTCAAGTACCAGAAAAAATGGAGAACAAACTGCCTAAGCCCAACATAGCAGAACATATTTGCAAAATTTTGCTACTAAAACTCTCTACGGTATTTAGAATATAAGACCAGGTAGGTGAGAACTCGAAAAAACTTTTAGCAGCTTTCCAAAAATGGGTATTTTATTTGCATTTTGCATTCAAAACAAATCACATTATTCAGATTTACCCTTGACTCAGCCTAGGTCGCTGCATTGCTAAGAAATTTAAAAAAAGATATTTAAATCACTTCAGAGATTCCTGCTTGGAACGCACCTACCAACTACCGAGGAGCTCTTGAACCACAGCAGGGAAAGCTGGAAAGACCTTCACCCAAACAAAGCTGGAAGCACCATCCTGTCAGCGAGTTTTCCTGAGCTGACAAGGTCACTGGGTTAAGCAGAACGGGGTTTTCTGGCATTAGTTCCAGGATTCTGCTGACTTTGCTCCTCATACTGAGGAATTCTTCAAACCTGTTTAGCGAGTTGTCAGTGCGCTGCTCCGCCAGCTTGTTCCACCTTCATTCCTCAAGCAAAATGCGGCCACCTCCAGCAGGAATTGCAATGCCTTACACCAAAGCTGGAGTTCATTATTAAAAAAAAACCACCAGTTAAGGGCTTACTCATTATTTTGAAGCATCTCAGTTGAGGAAAAATACTACCTGGAGTTTGCAAAAAGAGTTAAACATCTTGACCTTGGATCTGTCACGTCAGAATCTAAGCACAGATGAGAATCCTGGGATCTAGCTCCACATTTCTCCTGGCTACTGCTTTGAGGAGACCCTTATCTTCAGCAGCAACAAGTTCACGTGGTTATATTTATTAATGAATCCTCCCCTCCTAGTTTTGTTTGAGAAAAACAGGCATTTAAAGCTTCCCTGTTCTCCAGGCTCTGGTCACCGTGTGTTATTTAGAGAGACTGTCACCTTTAGATTATAATTCCTGATGAACCATTTCTCCAGATGGTTTCTTTTTATTTATTCTCCTTGGGTTTCTTTTGCTATTCTTAGTTTATTCTCCAAATACAAGCTACAGGTTTTCAGACAGGAATGAACTCCCTAAATCTGTTTTAGAATGTAAATCAATAATTACGTAGGAAAAAACCTTGAGAAAAAATAAAAATTAAAGAAAAAATCAAGCACCTCCATGAATTCCTCCTCTTCTTTTAAACCTTATAAAGAATTAGGAAGATTAGAGAAGGCAAAGGCACTTTCTACGTATTTATGACTTCTATAGATTCTAAAGCTGCATATCCTTTTATTTGCCGCTCCTGTCATGCAGAAGTCGTGCTGGAGGTTTTCCAAAGCCAGTTTTCCATACCTGCTCCCACACGCCGCTCTCAGACACACAAACCTCCAGCCCTCGCTGCCTACGGGAATATGCAAAAGGGAAATTCCAACATGCATATGCATCGAGTTAACACTCAGATGGAAACCCAAAAACTGCACACAGCATTTAGCACTACATTTCTTTCTGTAGTCAAATTTTTTGGACATTTTAACACATAAATGAGAAGCAACACAGCTCACGAATTAGCCAAAGCTCCCAATGCCAAGAATTTCCAAGCAACTGTCCCAGCAAAAGCTGAGAAGATGGCCCTGAGCAAATCCTCTTACCATCTCCACGTTAAGGAGCTCCTTGTCCAGAAGGGTAGGGAGCATTCTGAAGTCTCTCAAAGGACTATTATGAAGATTAATTAAGGTCTGAGCAGTGCTTTGAAGATCAAAACTGCTACGCTGTTATTTATTATTAAAGAACAACAAAGGGCATTCTTGTTGTCTGTAATTCCACTTCACAGAGAAACCAGCGCAGGAGCCCACGTGCTCCAGTGCAGAGATTCATTCTCCCTGCCCCGACAAGCTGGGATTTGCAGAACTGCATTTTTGAGTCACCCCCAAGCCCAGCAGTAAATCTACGCTCCGGCCTTTGAAACGTTTTTAAAGGCCTTAAGGAATCGAATCGCGATAGTTTCTCTTCCGAGTCTTTTCCAGGATAAGCTTTTCCTAGCAGATATCGCTGCCTCGGTTCAGCAACGCCTTTTATCCGACACGGAGCCCTAGGATTACTCACACGCTAACATCAGACCTATTTAAAAGTCCTTTTCTAAATCACAATCTCAATACCTATTTTAGATGTTTCCATTCAAAAAAGAGGAGACAGAATGACAGCATGGCACGGTGGGTAATTATTTTGGGGAGGGAAGAGGAAATCACAATTATTTTGAAGCTCTGGTTTCTTTCCCATCAGAAAATGACTCATCTACACAGCAAAATATTGCACTGAAACGTCCACTACTGAAATTCACGCAGGAATACTATAGTGTACTCTTAATTTTCGCCCCTTCAAATGCAAATCACACTCAGCTTGCAAATCATTTACTAGAAATCCTCCCGTATTTCGTAGATTTGTCTTCCAAAAACACCAAACCATCTGTATTTTGGCAGCCTCTCCACAAAAACATGACAGGTGGGTAGTATTAAGAAAAAAGAAAATTTAAAAACAAATAATTAAACCCCCAGAATGACTACTCAAGTCTTGCCACCGCAACCGCCTTCTCCTGATCTTATTCGAACAGCTACAGCAGGAGATCAAGTTCTCCAGCATCCCAGCACCGGGAGGCAACTGCAAATATTTCAAGCAAACAAGACGACAAGCTGTTGGAGCAGCCAAACCTGGTGTAACCTGGACAGCTACTACCACCCTTACACCTTACACAACTTGCCACCAAAGGGTCCAGCACCTCTAAGCTGTTGACACCTCCCCAGCGTGTCAGCCAATCTCACCTCTCCGCAGGAAATAATTACATTTATCGGATTACTTTTGGGCTCGATTCCCATTACCTTACTTCACACTCCAAAGAGTCTTGAAATCTGCAGCACATTCTTACGAAAAAAAAAAAAACACAGATACCAGATTGTGAACTTCTGTACTTTTTCGCCCGCTTTCGGGAGAAACTTGCGTTATATTTAGCAGCCATATGGCCTCCCTCCTCCACACCCATGTTCCCCAGCGATAAGAAGTGACAAATTAAGTTTGCTCAGCCACCAATCTATACGTTTTCATACCCAATTTCAAGCTTCTTAGTTGACCACGGCTTCGTTCTTCCACTTGGCGTTTGCCAGGCAGGAATTGTGAGGGGTACCTCCAGCGAATGAGGCAAGCAAAGAAAAGTTTTCTTCTCGCCTCGGTGAAAATGTTCGGCGAGCTGCTAAATTGTATGCAAGACAGCTAAATTCTCCCATAATTAATACAATATGGCTACATAACTAAACAGCCAAGGATATATGGGCTTTTTTATGCAAGCTGCAATTGCCTTCTGCATGGATGGCTGGAAGTATTAGGCAAAGAATACTCCCTATAGTGAAATCTTTCAAGAATTACAGGTTGTGTATTTCAAGCTCCCGTACAGCTTAACAAAGGAAGCAAAAAAACCACACACTAACAACCAACTGGGATATTGGAAAGAACTTCAACGCTACAAAGGCAACCACCGTACAGTTTTCCCGTGCTCCTAGAAGCCAGGTTTACAGGCAGAAAGCTGAATTTCCCTATAGCACATATAGAAACATTTTCCCTATAGAAAATGCAGCCCAAGGACAGCAGAGGACGAGGGTTTTAAGCAGCAAGAGAAGACATGAGAGATACACGCTGGCATTTGGGACTGCTGGGAAGTCAGGTTGAACGCAGAAAAATCTACATCAGCTTCACCCTGATGGCCACCCCATCATGCTTGCACCCTGAAAGAAATTTATTTAATAAGGGGGGGAAAAATATAAGGGACTGAAAGCCCCTAAACTATTTAACAGTCCAAGAAAAAAATGGCTTGTTCTCCTCTCTAGCAGTGAGAAGCACCACTACTTGAAATCCTTAGCTATTAACTCAGTTATAGAATCACAGGTTGGAAGGGACCCCAAGGATCATCTGGTCCAACCTTTCAAGTAAAAAAAAAAAATAAATAAACAAAATAAAAAAATTAGTTTAAGTGAGCTGGCCCAGCACCCTATCAGGTTGAGTCTTAAAGCTGCCCAGTGTAGTGGAGTCCATCACTTCCCTTGGGAGACTCTTCCAATCTTTGATTGTTCTCATCGTAAAGAACTTTCTTCTGGACTCCAACCAGAATCTCCCCTGGAGCAACTTGCAACCGTTGCCCCTCGTTTTCTCCATGTGACTCCTTGTAAAAAGGGAGTCTTCCTTGCTCTTGGGTCTGCTGTCTCGAGCTTTTCCAGTTCTTCCTGTGCTTTTCTGGGGACCTGGCACCCAGAAAACAGCCCAAGTGACGCCCTCCTAGGCTGAGCCACCTGAATATCACTCCCTCCGAACTGACACGGAGCCTGGTGACCAAACAGAGCCAGGCAGGAGACGCCAGAACTCACGTTGGGAGGACACCTGCGAGTCTTTGAGCAACCTGATTCAATTCCTGAGAGCCTGTGGAGCAACCCCAGCCTCTCCTTTCTGTCCAGACTCAAGGCGAACAGCCCCGAGAAAGAGGGACAGAGGGGAAGATGACACCCATGCCTGAGCACGCCCCTGAGCCGCGCGTACAGGCGGAAAGGAAGAAATGAACAACCATGGTTTTTCCAGCTGGTGTGTTATGTTCATTACTCAATGAAAAATAATAAACACTCGATACTCTGGTTTCTCTCCCTCTGCACGAAACGATTCAGGGAATATGTTCTTTCAGTAGAGCTCATCCTACCTTGAAAAGGGTAAAAATTCATGAGAAGGTGAATGATACGGCACAAATCCCTGCCTGCTGGACAATCCACTGAAGGCTGTAACCCTCAACGTGCCAGACACTTTGCAGAGAAGCCACAATTTCTTTAGAACGCTGATTATCCCCCCCTCTCTGCCTTGAGGAGATGGCTCTTGGAGACTGAAAAATAATTGTGAGATGAGAACACCACCACCAAGAAGTGTGAAATGAGAACACTGTGAAATGAGAACTGCTTCACAGGCCGGAATTATTCGCACAGAACATTTGAGAGAGAACAAAATATTTCGGGATGTAGTCAATCACGAAGATTTCTTAAAAACAAAAAAGCAGACACAATCATTTGTTTAAATCTGCACTGAGGGAAAAAAAAAGTGGTCAAATAACCCTTCTTGCATACCTGATTATCAAACCAGAGCTTGGTGGGAAGAACAAGTAAGAAAGTCTTCCAATTAACTAACTTTTTTTTTTTTTGTGCTTTAAATGTGGTCATTGAACACGGCTGTAGAAAGATGGAGGGAAAAGCAGATCTCTGGTCTTCTGGCAGTTTTTCCCACTCTCGAACAATTCCTCCTTCAGATGCACAGCCACAAAGGTTCAAAGGTCCCCCCAGCCTTTGTTCTCCGTTCCAGAGTAGTTACAAACAAACTTTTGTTCCTGTTTCTTCAATGAAAGAAGCTGCAGCAGTTACCAGGGACCGAACTTCACATCTGAAGCTCAGCCTTGGGCATCATTCAACCCAAGGATGGGGGGGGAACCTCATTTACACTTCCAAGAATCAATTATCAGAACTTTTTCTGAAATAAAAAAAAAAAAATCAAGGCCTTCCTACTGAATCAACCTCCAGCAGACATCCCACACTTCTGCAGGACCACGAAAGAGAGGAAGGATGGACACACTTTGGTTTATAGATTATACACAGGGAAACTGCTGATAAAAATTGTCAAGCTTCCATAAGACTGTAGCAACTGCTACGTAAATTTGGGGGGGGGGGGGTGAAACCAAGCAAAGCACATCATTAAGCAGGATAAGCTTTTTGAATCAAAAATATTTTTAATTACTCTTTTCAAAGATGGATTGTTTCTAGTAGTTGGGAGCTGACTGCCTGGAGATGCTTCTTATAAAAACACACCACGCGAGGTACCAGCACATGATGAAATCTAATGAAGACATTAATGAATCATAACAAGGAGGAAAAGAATAAATCCCAGCAAATATTCAAAGGCTCCTGCAATACTTAATATTCAGCTCAAAGAGGGGTTGTCCAGCCACATTCTTCTCCGTAAGAGTCACGCTTATGGCCCTAGTGAAGTCAGGAAGAGTGAGCAAACTGTAACATCTGGACCTGGAAATCTTTTTGTCTTTACACCTGCACCAAGAAACATCAAACTGCTTTCAAAATCCCAAGCACTGTATCTTTCTTTTTGTCCCCGCCCAGAGCACTCTTATGCACCTTGAGCATTCGGAATATTCAGACCAAAAAGTTCACCTCCCAAATGCCAGCAAACGTTGCTCCTGAAATTCTAACAACTGAACTCTAACATTTCAATCGACATTTGTTGACTCGGTGAGAAATGGATCTTAAGTAACAAAATACTCAGAGGACTAAACACACTTCTCTTCAAGAAGTAAGACTTTTGCAAGCCACCTTTAAGAACCTAACACCTTGCCAGCAAAGTTATTTTTAGCAAAAGTGATTATCACAATCTGCCAGGAAGTGATGACAAAGCTTTCACAATACCACCTTTCATCCTCAGATCTCCAAAACAACCTACCAGTAGAAATTAAATCATTGTCAACCTTCTCTACAACTGGACATGGCTGTGGGACCACTACTAACACCCGACAAGCTAAATTTGACCTGTCACGGTGAGTTTATCCAAGACCGGTGCTTTGCATCCCGTGCCCCTTCCATTATGGATCCACCACCAGGATCTAAGGCCGTAACTCGGGCTGCAGCCGACCACAGGTCCCTCCATCGCACAAATAACCTCAGGGATTTTGAAGGATTTCAGTTTTACCCTGAAATCCACAGGAAGCCAGGCTCCAAACTTCTTGTGGTGCTGGTTTCATGAATTCATGGGAGATAATGGGAGAAACTCCGCTTTTCTCTGATTTTTAAGTAGCTATAATGGATACACTAAACCAATGCTTTCTGCCCACAAACATGAAAGGCTGAGATGAGAACTGGGCACACCAGGAAGGGAACGAAGGGGCAGCTCCTCCGCCAGCCAAAGCAACTGAGATGACACGAGGATGAATGATTCATTGATCCGCAGTCTGCGCTGAACTATCCCTTCATCTGGTGACTTCAAGCCACATCAGGAGGACGTGATGTTGCAGCTTAGCTACAGAAACAAGACTAAAAGAAAATAGAGGGTCTTAAATCAATGCTTTTTGAAAGTGGAGATTTCTGGGGGGGTATTTTCTAAACCATGGGTCAGAAGGCGGGAGCTGCTGAGCCATATTCTCATTCAGAGCTGACACAGAGCAGAAGAACATCCAGGAAAACGGAAAATCTCACCGTCATCGCTTGACAATGTCATCTAAATATATTCCAAGCAACAGCACAGTGATAGGTAATATTGTGGTTAATCAAAAAGCAAGGTGATAAGGTGAGGAAGCACATACACGGCACATGTACCAACCTGATTACAGTAAACCTGGTAGCATCGCTTTATCATCTTAACCAATCAGCAGCTAATTAACCAGGCTTTCAACAACTAGGTAATAAAGTTTCTTCCCAGGGAAAATCAGATTGGAAAAGTCAACAGCAGCTTAAACACGATTAACTTCCCCGTCCCACTGCTGGTAAAGCAAATCCAATTTACTAAATAGTTTAAAAGGAGCTTTTTAATTATTTCGCACACTTCGGAGGAATCCAACGCTACGGACGCACAAATACGGGAGGGAAACCCTCACAGTGTGTACAACAGGCAACAAAACACCAACTTGGAGCATTTCTTTCAGACTTCTCCAGTATTTCATTACTTGTCACTCCTAAAACACAGCCCAGGAAAAGAGCTGATGGCAAACAAAGAAAAACGTCCGTGTTTTACCTGGTTTCACTTGGCGCACGCGCCCCTAGGAACCAACGCGCACGGGCTACTCCACAATCTCTACACCTGAAGTGGTTTCTACAGCAGAAATTGAGGCAACATAGGAAAAAAAAAAGTGGGAGAAACACAGCAAGCCCCCAGCCAAAGTCGGGTTCGAACGAGCAGCTCATAGCTGTGTCAACGCAGCGACGGCTCTGCTGCCTTCCTACCCTTCGCACCCGACGCCATAATTAAGAATTGAGATTTTGCAGGTTTCCAACTTTAACTGTTGGGCATCGAAGACCATCGTTTTTTTTTCGGCTACAGCACGGATTAAAAACTAAAATCAAAAAAAAAAAAACCCAACACAAAATCCATACTGAAAAGAAACAGTTTCACCCATACAGGCTGAGAACTGCGAAATGCCTGCTGACCCGCAGCATTATATCCTCCGGTTATGAGATTCTCCAAGCCCTGGTTGGCTGCAAACTCTCATCTGCATAACAATAACCACCGAAAATGGCTTCTCTTTCCCTGTGCCCTCAGCACACACAGCCCTGCTCTCCCACCCCTAACAGTGCCCAGCCAGCCTGTTCAAAGGATTAGCATAAGAATAGAAATCACTGAGAAAATCCACTCGCTCCAACTGACCAGACTTGTTGACCTACCTCAGCCCCGATACCAAATGGACTTCTTTTTCCCCAAGGAAAACGGCTGTGCATTTGAAAAGTTGATAAATGCTTCCAGTTGTTTAATTCCTGTTTGGGTATCAGACATCCTGAGGGCAGCTCCAGGACCCAAACAGTGCCTCTGAACGATTTTTGCTGTTGTAGGCACAGACACCGCCTGTGCTCACCTTCGAGTTCAAATTCTTGCATGAGTGGAGGAGAACAGGTCTCTCAGGACCCTCCTCAGCTCAAAGCTACCGTGTTCATCATAAAATCCCCTCATCAGGTTCTGTTGGTACAAGATCTGAAACCAGATCAAGTTCAAGAGCACAGCTGGGAGAGGGAATTGTCCCTGCACACACACACGCTCCCCCTGACAGAAGCCACCCGCACTTAACAGTCCCACCAGAGTAGTTAGTCCAGGTTTTTGAGAGGAAAATCCACAAATTTACCTCCACCTCTTGATAACCATCTTCCTTTTCTGCCCTTACCCTGGGAACAGCCAAACCAGTATCCAGCCAACAGCTCCTGCCGTGCTTCCAGCCCCTGGAATCAGGAACTACTACATGTGTAAGAATATTTAGAGAGGAAGCAACAAATGAAAATAACCCCCTGGTTCACAGAGGGGGCAACATCTTCCTTTTACTTGGGGATGCAAAGGCCAAGGGAACACATTCCCATTTGTCTCTCTCCTATACAAACCCTTCTAGCCATAATAAAGCACGAAAAACATCATTTATTTTCGGCAACGTGTACGCCGGGTTCCTGAAAAACGGAATTTTTGTATAAACATTTGCCGTGTTTGTTTGGAAATGGGGGAAGCCGACTGGAATCATCCCCGTAACGTGGGCTGACACTTCACGCCAAACAATGCATCCCAACAGCAAAACGACACTTCCTTTTCAGAGGGTGACGAAAGAAACAGAAGCCCAGGAAAAAAAAAGTGGCCAAAGTCCCACTATTCCCCTTTTTCTCAGAGCTCCTCGGCTCCCTCTGGGATCTTCTCCCCAGCCGGTAAGACACCACGGCAATCCTTCCCCCTTCAATTCAATGACATCATCATTTCCCTCACTCTGCATTACAAACAAAAAAAAAAGTATAAAAAATAGACTATTAAAAGCCAGGATACCGATATTTCACAATCGATAGGCAAGCGGCACGAACCCACCGCAACATCCAGCTACAAACCGTACGTCAAACCTAAAAAGTCAACCAATTCCCTCCTGACCTACTCCAGGTGCTCTTTGTTTCTTCAACAACTCGACAGGTCTACTTTAAAGAAACGAATCCTGATTAAAAGCACAGGAACTATCTGCTTGCTCTTTTATCATGAAGAACACATAATATTTCCCTCACCGGTCGAAATAAATTGCGCAGCCAAGGCTAACCTAATTTTGCAAAGCTGAAATGAAAAGACATCCGGGCGGTGGGGAAGAAAGCGCACGGCTCTAAAGAAGCACGTGCAAGATATTTCTCCTTACTCTGCAGAAAAAGGCCTCCAGCTTGTGCCCCAACCAGCAAACCCTTGAAAGAAACGCTCTTCTAAGAGTCTTGGAAGTTCCTCATTCTGATCAGTACCCAAGAGGAATGTCTGTTCACTTTTAGATAATACACTTCAGGGTTATTTGTGATTTCACTTAAAAAAGAGCTATTTTAAGCTTCCACCTTCTCGCCTTTTCACCTCTTCCTCCAAATTACACTCCCACCAACAGCAGCACCAACCCACACCCCAAACTGGACGCCCATCCCAGTAGAGACGTCCAAGCCTCTGTCCAAAGTGCTGTTTTCTGCACTACCTTGTGCAGAAATTCCAGAGGTGTACCAAAAAAACGACTCATTTCCCATCTCCTTCTCACAATTCACCAGCCACCGGGCCGGGCGGGAGCAGAGGTTCGCGATCCGAGGCAGGTTCTCAGCGGACAGAGATGGGACGCGTGGTTTGCGAAAGGAAAATAGTCTCGCACGTGCACATTTCAAAGGTTAATTTACCTTTTTCTCAAGTTGAAACCATTGTTTGCTCAGAGTCCAAGCACGATACGGATTTCCCCTTCCGAGCCCTCGCACCACGACCACTTCGCTCACCTCCCAGTCGCAATTTAGTGGGAAAATCAATGAAGATCTTCCAAAGAAAGCCTTCCACGGACACCGACGGAACGCCTGGTGGGCGCTCCTCCATTTCACACCGGTTCCTAGCAGGGGGACATCGCTCAGCGAGCGCCTGAGGTGACCCGGCCAGATTGGTGACCTTCAGCACACCTGAAAAGCTCTAACGAGGCATTAAACCGGCTCCAGGAAAACACCACAAAGGACAAACCCACACAATGGAGAAGAAGAGGGCCAAGCACAAAGCCCCACGGCTGGGGAGCGTGACGCCACTTCTCCCCACGCCTGACCAGCTTGGGAACGGCAGGCGCAGGCCGGAATCCCCATTATCCCTCTTTTCCCAATAAATAAATTCTCGGCGACAGGCGAATTTATCCACCGCGGAGACCCAAACGCGTGTTACGAATCGCGGGCTAAACTGAGGAAAAAAAAAAACAGGGAGAATAACCCACAAACCAAACCAAACCCACCACGAAAAAGCCACGATTGGTTTAATTTTATTATTTTTTGCTTCTTCCTCCACAGCCAGGGCGAATCTCCCCCTCTC
>VWZK01015104.1:65105-121215 GCA_013396935.1 Baryphthengus martii
GGGCCGGAGAGTTGCGGGAGGTCGCTGAGGGGCTGAGGAGCTGCTTCAGGGCCGGAGGATGGAGCGGGGTGGATGGAAGAGGGGGTGGTTGCGGCGGTGTGGGAGTGGGAGCACCGGGCCTCAGGATCAGGGTGGGAGCGAGGCCTCTGGGCCTGGGCTACTACTAAAGCTGTGGGCATGGGTGCTGTGGGCTGAGAGGGTTCTGTGTTTGGGGACATGCTTCCAGGAACGCTTGAGGTTGGGCTGGGATGCTGTTTTGAGCACAGTGGGGTTGTTGGGGATGGAAGTGTGCTGAGTGAGAGGCCGGGACTGTCTCCCAGGCACCAAGAGGGATGGACCTTGGTGGCACATGCGATGGTCTTGAAGGTCTCTTCCAACGAAAGAGATTCTGTGATTCTGCCTGTACGTGTGCTGGTGCTGCAGCTACTCAGTGCTTGAGGTGTTGCCTTGGAAGGAAAGCGCTCAAAATCTTTCCCAAAGAGACCCTGAAGTTTGGTTGGTTGGGGGTTTTTAAGAGGGTCAGCCACGCTCGCTCTCTGAGGGATGGATGCCGGCCAGGAGGGATGTAACACAAGTACCTGCCTGGGCCAAGGGCCCTCCCACATCCATTGCGTTAGTGCAAGATCAAGAAAGGCGCTTTACCTCACTCAGCGGCCGCATTTACCCGTGAACAGAGTACATGCACACCCTGTTTGCAATGCAAAGCCTTCCCCTCTGGTTAAGCTCCAAACGTATTAAACCGAGTCTGGAGATAGTGTTGGTCTTACCAGAAAAATTTGCAGCTTGCCAAGAAGTTTGAATTGTTAACCACAAACTCCTTCCTCCAGATGAGTGAAGTGCCTCGTTGAATGAGAGGAGCTGCAGTGCTTCAGGAGAGGATCTTTTCAGTAGAGATAATACCCCTGTGCTGTGTTTCGGTAGCTGACCCCGACCACTTCATAATGTGCTCTCTAGATGCTTTACTGTATCATTAGCATTTCCAGAAACGCACAACTTGATTTTGCTGGCAGCAGGCGATGCTGAAAACGCTCCCCGATCATTACGCCGCTCGCTGACCGCGGAGGTTAAAAACCTGATTGCTGGTGTAGATTTATTCCTCCGGCAGCGGCCTCGCAAAGCAGTTGCTCCGAGAGCTCTCTCCGCCTTTGGCGTGGGCCCAGAGGCACGGGCTGTGAGTGACAGGCAGTCGTGTGGTGCATCCCGCGGGTGGCCGTGCAGGTGGCGGTTCAGCCGAGAGCTGCCGGGTGTACTTTGGCTTGACCGCAGGGGAACAGCTACATTTGCATTGCAAAAACCGGTAGGACCTGGCCCGCTCGATCCGCTTTCGGAAATCTTTTAAGTGAGAGGCAAAGCTGCAGCTCATCAACCAGCTGGATGAGGGGGTAGAAGGGACTCTCAGCAAGTTTGCTGACAATATGAAACCAGGGGGAGCGGCGGAGACACCGGAGCTGTGCTGCCATCCAACGGGATCTGGACAGGCTGGAGAGCTGGGCAAATGGGAACCTCATGAAGTTCAATAANTCTGTTGCTGTGTGGCCTGCCCTGGGTTCTCCTGCTCTGGCAGGGGGATTGGACTCGATGATCTCCAGAGGTCCCTTCCAACCCCTCCCATTCTAGGATTCTATCCCACAAGCTGGATTTGGTGCTTTTTGGTTTTCCCTTCCCTCTGTGAAAGGCTGTAAATGGAGTTTGTAATCTACGGTAAGACTGGATACTGTTTGGCTAAATGATACCGCTGTTTGCTAATGTATTGAGCGACCAAGAAAAGCCCCAGCCTTGGAATTTCTGCGTCGTGAGCTTTAATTTAAAAGATTTGAAGACTTTTTCGCTGTTGTGATGACAACTTTTGACGCTATTGTTCCCGACTCTGCACATTTACAGTTATCATCAGTTGGGAGTAACTGATGATAACTGTAAATGTGCAGAGTCGGGAACAATAGCTCTGAGACATGTGAGCTGCTCCGTGTCAGCATATGCCGTGCCAGATGCCAGCAAACAAAACTGTAGTTAAAGACGTGCATGGGTTTGGGGCTTGATCACGAAATCATGAAGATAGAACCCCTAAAATAGAGAGCGGTGTAATAATGTGGGTTATTAAACAAAAGGGGATGCAGGAAATAGGTAAATGGCAACGCTGACGAGGCAAAACCGTGGGATTTATTGTGCTTGCGTCTGCTATGATCTGCAACTCACATCCTATCGATCCTGACAAGTTAATTGGGATGAGCCAGGACCGTACCTGAGCCGGGCTCGCTGCTGGTAAAACCGCAGGCATCGGAAGCAGGTTTATTGGGTCTCTATGTAAGAGAAGATTTAGTAATGTGTGAGGAGCTGATCCTTATCTATCCATCCCTGATTGGAGTGACTGAAATTCCTGGATGAAAGATAGCCGGAGCGTCCCCAAGTAGCTGAGCTTTTCCCTCTTTATGAGATGCCATCGTCTCTCCGGCGGTTTTAGTTCCCCCTGATTTTGACTGGCTGTCACTCGGTGATTTTTGCAGCGCTTGTTTGTTGCTCTTCCCAAGCAGAGTAGTTTTCATTTTGTCTGCCTAACTGAAAACAAATGGTGGAGCTGCAGATGGGAATGCAGCTTGAGAAAACGGGAGATCAAAGAAAGGTCTTGCCTCAGTGCGGAGGATCCCTGCTGCATTTCCCCTTTCCCTGCCTCCCACCAAGCTTGTGGCTTGGGATTTGAAGCTCCCTGCCTTCACTTTTTGTCTGAACATCTTTGATTTTAATAAAGAAAAAAAAAAGGAAAACGTTTTCCCATCGCGAACTTTCTTTCTTATTCGTCGATCCTCGGCTTGCTAATTTTTTGGAAAACTGGAACGGCTCTTGCGATGCCAGGAAACGCTTCGACCTGATTGAAAAGACAAGTAGAGAGCCCTCGTATCCAGTTCACCCAAACAGGAAAGGACTGATGTGAATTGCCTCAGCCCTTGCCAGTTAGAGGTTGCTGTTGTGTGGCTAGAGGGCTTGTCTGCCCTTTTCCTGTGGGATCTGAAGGTCACTCGGCCCCGGTCACCTCATCAGCAAGTTAGCCAGTGCTCTCGGGGAAAAAATCTTACCCAAAGGACGAGAGGGAGGAATAGGGTTCCTCCAGCTCTCGGGTTTTAGTTTCAGCTTTTCAAATCTGGAGCATATCTATTTGTTACCAAGAGCGCACATATTTTTCTCCTGAGTGAAGACTTTTGTGATCCAAATGGCTTGTTACATATGTATTTTTTTACCCACTATCTTGGTTTTTTCCACTGAGGGACAAGATTAGGGAAATGAAGAAGGGCATTTTGCCTGGCTTAGAATGATTAGGGTTTGGGGGTGGATTTTTGTCTGGGAATGCCAATGGAAAGATGCCTCAGCCTCTGCTGGGAGAAGCTGTAGAGAGAGCTCCGTTGGTAGCTCCTTCATTTTTTTGTGTGTTTCAGCTGATCTGATGTTTATGTGAGATCACACTGTATCTTTCCTTCACATTCTGCTGCTCTTAAATATTTTTCTTGGAGTGAAATGAGAAATATTTAAGATAATCGGTTGCATTTGCAGATTTCTTCGGAGCTTTAGGTGTTTGTTTTGAGAAGCTGCTGCTGCCCTTGCTGAACAGCACTGGGCTCTGTTTACAAAATAAATTGGGACCACAACAAAGACGTGTGAAAGGAAAAAAAAAAAAAAGGGGAGGAAAGGAAGAGGGAGAGACAATGTACTTCTGTTCCTGAAAGCTGCTCTGTGTGTCTGTAGCACCTTTCCTCCCAAGATTCCAGGGCACATGGCAAGGATTAGTCATGCCTGGTGCTGTGTGTTGGAGATGAGCGAGGCAATTCCTGAAGAATAGGGCTCCTGAAGATATCTAGAACCCAGGGAGAAAGGTGAATCCTTTCAGGATCATTGGAGCCAGAGGAGTCGCTACTGTATCTTTGGAGAGCTTGGTATAAAGGGGTGCTGAACTGGGACTTTTTAACCCTGAATAAAACCTTTGAGTTACTTCCCTTTGTATTCAGACTTCTAGGCTCCTATTCATCAGAAATAGGAGGGATGGATTTTCCTACAGGTTTTTTTTATGGCTACATTATTTTATTTATTTTTCATCCCTGAAGATGCCGCAGCTCGTTGCTGTTGCGCGATGTTTGCTCGGAGAAGGGATAAATAGGAAAAGAGCTAAATCACGTGGTCGGGTGTGATGCTGGCACACGTATTCTGCGTGCTTAGCATCAGAGGGAAGCAACTCAGAGATTTTAGTCAGGGTTAAAAAGTTCTAGCGGGGATGAACTGTGCTATCAGCCCCCAGATCCCAAAGCATCCTTTAGCCAGGCACATTTCCTTATGTGTGACGCTCTAAATCCAAGGGAATTCTCGGCTCACAAAGATGTGCATTCAGAGCAAGTGAGATCAGATTTTTAATGAACCATTCATTTGGATTATTTAGGGGGGAAAAAAAAAAAAGTTACCATCCTCTGAAATGATTTGGCTGAAATAGTCATTGAATACTCAAAACGCTTGCAAACAACTTCAATTTGCAATATTCCGTAGCCTTGACCCAAAGAATTGGATAGTTTTCCGCCGTTTTAAAATTATTACTCTCCTGTCAGCCCTGTGGAGAACATTGTGTTTGGTTCTAGGAGGCCATGAGGAAGATTAGAATTGTAACTGACTTAAACTGATTTTTAAAGCCCTGAGTCTCTTCATGTTTACAAAACATTTTTAGTGTAAGGTGCAGGCATCTGTAAAGTTCAGCTCTGGATAAATACAAGCAGAGCAGAATGGAACTTTCCATTCCAGCCTGTCTCTTTGATGGTCAAAGCCACCCCGATGAGCGCTCAGCCTGCTGAATGGGATCCTTCCAGTTCCTGGGCTCATTTCTCTTTGCGTGCAAATGTGATGCTGGGCTTGGGATGGAGGAAAATTGCTCTTTTGATCGCGTGCTCTTTCATCTCCCTTGTATAATCTCACAACTGCTCCTGGAGCTACACTGCCATGCATCTGGGAAATCAAGTGACCGCTCGGGATGCGATCACGTGGCTCTTTCTGCAAGGGAACAAACTTCAGGCTTTCCAACTGCTGTGCCCTCGGGGAGAAGGGAAGCAGGACTGGATTGCAACCCCCTGCCCGCTCACACGATTCCTCTCTTGTGCCAAAGCTTGCAGACTTGTGGTGATCTGAGTATCATCCGAGACAGACACCCCAGCTGTTGGATGGGTGTTGCACCCTCAGTTTTCCAAGGAGTTAGAGGCACCGGTGTAGGTGGAGAACTGCCTCAGCTTGCTCTGGTGATGAAACCAGAGGTTGGAGGTGAGCCAATAAAGCTGAAGCCCTGCAAGACTGAGGAGACTCAGCACTCACTCAAGATCTCTCATAACTTGACCCTTGGGGATTTTTCCTGTTTTTCCTGAATGACCCTGGCTTTGGGCAGTTGGGATGAATTAGGACACGCTACCATTATACCCACCCTGTGAGGAAAGAGCTGAGAAGGAATGGGAACTTAAAACACGGTAGCACACCTCTGAGTGAGTAAAGATACTGAGCTGAGGGAAAGCCTGCAATGTCCTGGAATCCTGCACTGGTCCTGAGCTGGAAAAGAGTATGGGAGGCACTGGGTGGTGGAGAGCAGACCCACAGGGCAGACCAGCCCCTGCCTTGTTTTCACAGTGACTGATTTAGTGCAGCTCTCTGTCATGTGTAATGCAGACGACGTTGTGTAATAATTTGTATGTTTATGCCTGTGTGTGGCCGGAGCTGCCAGTTTCTAGGCATGTCTCTCATCCTGAAGTGACCATCGCAGATTGGACCAGGCCTGAGGTCCAGCTACTGTGCAAAGTGCACAGTATCTTGCATTTTTAACCTTAGATTTTCTCTGATTCTGTTAGAAAGTGGCTTCAGCCCTGACAGAGGAGCTGCAACATCCAGTCGTTGTCGGGAGAACAACTGTGGCAATTCCTTATATCCAAATGTTGGACGTGGGTTGGCGTAGGCTTGGGCTGCTGTAACCCTGAGCAGGTAGAATGAAGTCTAGAAGCATTTTAGTTTGGAAAAAGGAGATTAAGTTGAAGGATAACTGTGAAATGGGTGCCTGAAAACACCAAGGGAGGGAGTCTGGAGGTGGGCTGATGAGATGGGGAGAGCTTAAAAGGAAGTGACGGGGCTGTCAGGGTGGAAACTGGGATGAGATCTGAACTTTGCCTTTCCAGTCGCGCCCGCTGACTTGCGATCCTGCGAGAAGAGCCAGGGAAAGGAGGGAAAGTGAGAGGCTGCCCTGTGCAGGTGCTAGAAATGACCCCTGGATTTCTGGAGCTGGGCTGGCTGGATGGCAATTCACAGAGCCTCCAAGAAAGCCTGATGGAGCTGTCAGGTGTGAACAGATCACGCACGATGCGGATGCTCAGCGGGCTGTGGCTTATGAAAACTTGTGCAGGTTTTTTCCCCTTCACACACGCTCTAGACACGGCCAAACACAAGCAAGTTGGATTTTGGGGAAGTACTAGTAAAATTCCTACCAAAGGTAAAGGCTGTGCTGTTAGCAGGGCTCAAGAGCAAGCAGGACAGAGCAAGACTGCATTCGTTTGCCCTGTGAATTCCCATGTCTTTATAGATTTACACCTAAACCCAGCATTTTTATTCTCTCCGAGCTGGGGGAAGCCGCAGTCGGTACCGGCTTCGGAGAACTCTCTCGTTACAATCAGCAGTAGTTGCTGCCCTAAGATACTGGTGCTCAGTGCTAAACAGGAATCAGTGTTGCATATTTATGTGGAGGATGAAAACGTCTACAAATGTCTAGAAATATATTCTGTTATTATTAGAAGAGCTATTTACATCTTCTAGTGGTTGGGTGTCCCAGATACACACCGAGGGAAGTAAGAGAAACCTCCTCCTGCAAATGAGTTATTTGGTGATGTTCCATCAGAAGTTCTGCTGCTTTAGGTCAGGTTTTAAGACTGCTGCAATAAAAAAACAGAAATCACAGTAATTTTTAAGGGCAGGTTGGACTTCACCACAGAATCCTTTTAGGCTTGTATTAGACATTATTCCTTTTTTATTGGAAAAGGTGATTATTAAGAGCACACATCAGACTCCTGGCTGTTGGCATTAGCCACCTCAAAAGTCTGGAACAGGAGAGGGAGAAGACCTCAAGGGAAGAAGTTCTGTGCATCAGGCCAGATTAAATCTCCTGTGAGCTGGTAGAAAAGGTGCTAAGAACTATGCCCAAGAGATGGGGCAAGTTAACAGTGGATGGGAGATACTGTTCCAGCTTTTTGTGCCTACGGGGCACAGCAATAAAGGGGTGAGTAAAGTTCTCGCGTAGGAAATATCTGCAGGAACCAGCTGATGCCGGACTCCGCCTGTGAACCAGCAGATAAGTTGATTGCAGCCAGCAGAAGCTACTCTGACCCTTGGGCACTGGTGGAGAATCCTAAGTAAGGGGAGGCAGCATCCCAGAAAGAGCCAGATAGCTTATGGGGCCGTGGGAGTAGGGACAAACCGGAGAAAAAATCCACTGGAAGGAAGTGAAAGGTTGAGGGTGACTTTGGGCAATGGGTAGTAAAGAGAAAGTATGTGAAATAAGCAGGGAATTTAGCTAAAAGGTTCCTTGGCTGATTGATTTAACTCACACTGGAGAGAAATTGGCCTTAGGTCAAGTCTGCGATGCTTTTATGCCATTACTCTCCCCCGGAGCAGCCCACAAGGACGCTTGGGCCAAGCGTTTTGGCCTGTGGGCAAGTAAACAAGAAAGGCATAAGAAATGTCCCTCACAAGGACAGTTCCCCAAAAAAACGCTTTACATCCCACTTCAGAAGCTGGAGGTCTCTTTTATCCGCTGGGCTCCCGTCAGGAGGTGAGTAGGAAGCAGCACCTCCTTGCATCTGGAAATGCGGTTTAAAAAGCCGCATCATCAGTTGTGGCACTTTTTTTGGAGCTCACTTACGATACGGAAACTCTCCGGCTGTCCTTGGAGCAGAGCCATGTGCTATCAGCCCTTTGAAAATACAACTTGATTAAATATGTAGGTCAGAAAACAGAAAGCACATCCCAATTTATTTAACAGATGAGGGGTTCGTTGCCTAACGTTTTAGCGCTGGAACTGCTGATCGTGTTTTGATGGCAACAAAATTATAGCTTTGCTCTCAGCTCCGAAATCAAGGAGGGTCACCAGGTATCGCTGCCCAAAGGGCAGGTGCAGGTTTTTCAGTGGCATTAATAAATAAAAAGACCTGCCAGGGAATCCAGTTCCGTGTGGGGATTGCTGTGATAGGCGAAGAATTGCTAACAAGGAGCAAAGTCGTGGAGCTGAATCTCTCTCTTTTCCCTAACTGGGCTGAATATAAACACAAGCGCATCTCTACAGCGACAGCAACCCAAAAACTAAAACCCAGAAATCCACTGGCAGCTGTTGCCCCCGAGCCTTTATTATGGCCCTGGTTTTTTCCTCATCTTCCAGCCCGCGGGGAACCGGAGAGGGAGCTCCCCTTGTCTGGCAGACTGGGCTGTGTCTGGTTTGCTCCGATTGTCCCCACTCCCAGTTGTCTTGCTGGTGGCTGGAGCAGCCTCACACAGCGCCGAGCGGTTTCCCAGCTGAAATTAAAAAGATGCCTGGGTCTGGCTGAATCGTTCTTCATTATCTCAGCAGGCAGCAGATTTAGGAGCTAGATTTGCAACGAACATTTATTAGATTGTGTGTCTTCTGGGAATGGCTTTTTTTGGTTTTTTATCATCAGATTCCATGACTTAGCATCATAATTGGTTATTAAACATATACACTCCAGTCGAGAGCTGTCTTTTTTTTTTTTTTCTTTTTTAAGCCTGCTTATTCTAGAAGCTTTTCTTCTCTCATTTCTAGGGGAGTTTTACGTGGTTCTTCTGACAAGCACAAGATAACCAGCGAGAAGGAGACCTGTAATTAATCCACCCAATGCACAGCGCAAGCAGAACAGCTCTTGGATGAAGCTGCTCTTTGGTCTCTGTGAGATAATCTGCCCAGGCAGCAAACACTGCTAGTTAGAATGGTGGGGCTTGTGATACTGGTTTTCAGAATGGCACTCAGAAAATTCATTTCATGTGAGATACTGAGGACAGGAGGGAGAAAATGATGTCTTTCAGCATCGCCCTGGATTTTCGACGCTCACATGTGCACGATTCTGCACTTTTTCATCGAGACCTGGTTCGCTGGGTTTCTAGAAAAGAAAATAAAGTCTGCTGGAGGCCAGTTTCTCACCCCTTCTTGTAGGTATGTGTGTCTTGAGGGAGGGGTGGTGTTAAAAGGGAGTCCAGCATCGACACCATTGGCCTGAACCGTGGGAAGTCCAGACTGAGCTCTTGTATTGCCAGAGGCAAACGGTGTGAATTTGGTCATGTATCCTCATCGTACTTCGGCTTGGCAGCCGTAAAAATTACTTCAGAGATTTAGTGGTTGAATAAGACCCCCTTGGATGCTGCACTAGTAGGGTGTCTTGGTGGTTTGTCACAAAAGTGTTAGAAGGGGTGGAAAGCAGAGTGAGGATGGTTGTCCCTTTAAATTAAGTTCTTCTTTTCTGTAATGCTCCTCGGTTTCTTGCCCAGGAACTAGCTTTGTTTGATTGCTCTCTAGCTGCTATAGTACCTGCCATTTATTGCAATTTCCTTCTGAGCCTGTTTTTCTAACTGCCTTGTGTTCTTGGATCAGATACAACACCCTTTGATTCCTGGTGGCCTTTTGTCTTTTCTTCTTTGGCTGTAAACATTTTGTTCCCTGAACACAGGCCCAGGTTCTCCTCTCCCCTGTGCTGCAGCAAATCAGGAATACTACTGCTGATACAATTCCTTACAAAACATTGACACACACGACGGGAATTAGGACCGATGATTTTCAGGATTTTTTTGAGTTTTGTCAAGGATTTTGTACTGCTTTTCCAAGAGTAGTTTCAATGTGCAGTCCAGTTCCCAGACTGGGTGACTACACTTTCCCTGGTGGTAATCCACACTATATTTCCAACTACCTCATTCCCCTTTCCTGCTTTGTAGTCACAGCTCCAGCTACACCACCAAAGGAGCTTGTGTGTGCGGTTGCCTGACTCCTGCCTAGCTCAGCTGGATGGATATCTCCAAAGCCAGGCGTGTCCAGACGGTCCTATTCTCAGGCCAACGGCAAACTCACTTCTTTGGTCACAAGACACTCAAAACATCAAGGGAAAACTGGAATGTCGCTGATACGGAACCGTCCAAAGTCTGCAGCAGCGCTGACTCTCAAATGAGAATCTGCAGGCTCACGGTTTCCTAGCGGAGCGTGGTAGAAATGAGGAAAGAAATTACTTTCTTGATGCAAAAGCTGCTTTTCTATTACCTCTTCTATCTCCAGGGAAGAGTGGAGTTGGCAAAAAATGGGAAATAATTAAGGTCTGAGCAGAAATAGTAACTGTCCCAAGGTCTTTAGTGTTATTCTATCGCTTTCTTCGGTGTTACTTTGACTTTCTTCAGACTGTGTCCCTCTCCCATCTTACTGCTACGTCCAAGCTGACATTTAGTCTAAACCTCCCCAGGCTACTCCTTCCAGTTCCTCTGTGCCGTGGCACCCCCGGTCCACATCCTTACCTCTCTTTGGAAGCGCTTTCCATGCAGCCAGCTGCTCTTTCCTTGGTTTTGTGAAGCTCCCACGTTAGGTGCTCAAAATTCCATCCACAAATTCTTTTCCATTGTATTTAGCCTCGGCAATATTCAGGGGTGCCGGCCTCTCGATATTCCTGAGAGGAGAAAAATTGTTAACCCTGTTTTGTAAGTAGCTAAAGCCACACAGAGTGGCTGGAGTGGAGCAGGGACCATAATCCCTAATTCTAAATTCTCTATTAAAACCCTAATCCCTGGGCTGTCCTTCTGCTTCAGACAGTTTGGGATGCACAGGGTATAATTTGTCTGAAGTGATGCATCTGCCCCTATTTAAATCTAGTTATTTACCTTCTGTCCTTGTGTCAAAGTTGCTTTTTTTTTGTTGGTTGTTGGGGTTTGGGGTTTTTTTTGTTATTTTTTTTCCAATTGCCGAGGGTTTTTTTGTTGTGGGTTTTTTTTGTTGTTTTTTTTTTTTAGGAGTGATTAAAATCAAACTGCTTGCATTTTGTAGGTCTCTGTCAGAGTCTTGTGGTTCAAATACTTCAACAAATTCCATGTAGACTAACAGCATCTTGAAACTGATAAAGGTTGATGCCTGGACTGGTTAAACAAGAAGCATCCTAGCACATGGTTTCCAGCATTCACCGGCTGAATCAAAACATCTCCTGATTTGCCTGAGGATCTTTGTTTTTTTGCAGAAATTCAATGGGAAATACAGATACTTCACAGAGAATATAGACAGAAAAGAACAGCAGGGTAGGGGGAGTGTGGAAGTAGGTCAGATGCATTGCAGACAAAAAAAAAAAATATAATCATTATGATGATTAGGAGAGATTAAGGAAGGCAAGAGCAAACAGCATCAAAGGAATCCAATTTATCAAGCCATTTAAACAAGAGCATTCCTTGTGAGGCAAGTTCTCCATACTCCTATGGACTCTCTCTTTCTGTATTTAATATCAAGTTTTCTGTCTATTAATCCACCAATTCTTGAAGACATCTTTTTAAAAAAAAAAAAAAAATTGTCAGGAGGAACAAATGCAGCAGAAACTGTTACCCACCCTTCCTTGCTTGAGTTCTTTTCACATTTTAATTGTTCAAGCTATAATTATCCCCTTAGGTCTCGAGGTGAAGAACGCACCCGCTGTAATAGTAGCGCTTGCTGACAGCAGTCAATCAACTGCTTCTTCAGCACATGAGGGGCTTTATATAAAATAAGGAGTTTCTCATCTGCAAGATCTCATAAAAGACCATTTATAAGCGCGAAGTTGTTTCATCTGAGGACGTCAAGAAGCTTTGCAATAAGTAGATTCTGTTGCTTTTCTTAACTTTTGGGTGACTCGAAGCCTGGGAGACCTGACCAGCGTTTGCAATTTACTACTCCTCCTTTTCTCTCCCCTTTTTGTTCCCAGTTCTGACTAGCTGCTGTATCCCACGGGCCACATCAGCGAGGAAATCATCCAAGTTTGATTCGGACGAGGTTTGCTGACTTTGAATGAATACTGAAAGCTTTAGCTCTGTGAAACCCAACAACATTCACCTCAGCAGTAAACACCGATTTGCAAGAGGCAAACATCCTTTCTAAGACAGACCCAGTGCTGGATGAACTCTGGTACGATCTGAGAATTTAGGGCCTCTTTCTTTGGTTGAGGTAGATGAGCTGCATTTTCTTTGCTTTCACACCGCAGTGGAGCGCTCCTGAGATGTTTTTAACATTGCCTTGGGTCCTCTAGACAGAAACCACAACCCCTGAGCTGTTTGACAGAGCTCTGCCACGCCAAACGTTTCTTAGCAGGAGCAAAATCTTCTGATAAACTCCAACAAGATGCGGATGTCTCTTCCCAGGGGGTTAAACAGCGGCTGAACATCTCTCTGAAGAGCTGAACGCTGCTGCCGGAGGCCGTGGGCTGGTTCGCAGCCTAACCCAAGCCCTGCAGAACTGCTGACTTGAGCCGAAGCCTGTAGAAGGTTTGGCAGTTTCGAAGCTTTTCATCAGCAGCACATTTTATGCCACTCATTAGGCTGCTATTCAGAAGGAACTGGTGTAGGAAGCATGCTCAAACTCTCAAATAGTGGTTACCCAGACAGCTGAAGTTACAGCTGGGGTGTTCTCAGCCTCCCGAGCCGAGAAGTCACGATTCTTTTCTGCTGCCTTTGCAGCCGTCCGGGGCAGCACAAGGCTGGCCTTGGGTTAAGGATTTTATTGCTGACTGGCTGTCACGTTGTCACTCTAACAATGTTGCTTTTCAGGTCCAAGCACTGCCAGACCTCGCTCTGCTCTTTGTACAGCACAAGGCAGAGCTTTGATGGAAACAACCTGGCTCTCCTTTGTTTAGGCAATAGGGTGAGGGTGTGGGGGGAAAAACATAAATCTCACCCCCAGTCTTGTTTTGGACCTTTTCCAGGGCTTGGCTTAAACATTGCAGCAAGATAGTTCTCTTTGTTTTGATGAAACTCCAGATCTTGTTGGCTTTGTGCATGTTAAAGACTTCCTTTGAGTCATGGTGCTGGTTTAAATGGGGCTAGAGTTTCTGTGTTCAATAAAACTCTGTTAAATTCTACCTGGTAAGGTTTCACTCTCTTATTGCTGTGGGGTTTTTGCCTAACACTACAAAGTAACCCAATCTCAGAGGTCTCCTATTGCTGTGCTCCAGGGCCCTGTGAAAATCTTGGGTATGACTCAGTTCCTAAATGTGTTGCTGACACCCGTGGAACCCTGAAAGTCCTTTAAACCACTGGGGGCTTAAGATGCCCCATTTACAAAAAAAACAAACCCCAGTGACGGTTTAAGACTTAATTAATGCTGAGGAAGAAAATACAGCATTGCTCTGAGAGCTGCTGGAAAAGATGGCAAGCCCTGCCATTATTATTATTATTACTGTTGTTCCATCTTCAAGCTGTCAGATTATATAAATCTAGACAGATGCCTTAAAGCATTGTGTGCAGAGAGCTCTCTAGAGCAACACATTCCCATTTCCTTCATCTTGGAATGAAACATCCAGGCATAGACACCTCTAGAAGAGAAGTATTAAAGCACGTTGTCCAAAAATCCCATAACACTGATGAATTACCGTTATACATTCTCCTTTCCCAAATCCCTCTCCAGAGCCTAATGCAGAACTTTTTTGGATCTCGCTTTCCTACCGTTTGCTGCATTGCACTACAAACTCCTGTGACGTAGCTGCTGCATTTGGAGGAAATTACTGGAACTGGAAGCACTGGTGGGGCAATTATTCCTTGTATAGATGCTGTAATTACAGCAGTGAGATGGTACAGGGTTAATTAATTGTTGCTTATTAAGTGCTTGGAGACTTGAATGAGAGACGCTCCGTGTGTGCACGGGATGATTATTAGTTATTAGCAGCGATGCTTCCAGCTATTTGCAGGTTTAAAAATGATGGAGTTTCATTATGAAATATTAAATTTGCAGTCAGGTCCATGGCATGTTGCAGGTCACAAGCCCAAATCCGAGTGTATCCATAGGCGGTGATGCACGGAGCTAAATTTGGCTCATGGGAGCAGTCCCATCAGTTCCTGTTGGAACAGAAAAGAGCTAGAAATGCAGCAGGTTATAGAAACTGGAGGAGGGGGTTGTGTGGGAGGAGGTTCCTCAGCTTTCAGTAAAATCAGTGGGAAATGGAAGAGCTCACAGGAAAATTGAGGTCCAGGCTCTAATTTCTCAATCTCTAAGCCATGGTTTGTTGAACAGCATCCATCAGCACACCCGCAGCAGCTGTGGATCCATTACCTTCTGAGCCACCTTCTCCTTTTTAGGCTTTTTCCTAAACATTTCCTCTGTCAGCCGCAACTGTGGGCTTGCCTGTAGGCATGGACAATGTATCTGTGTTGAAAAAATCCGGCAGCCTCAGCTCTGGTATTTATCCTGGCACTCAGAAAGCAGTGCTATGTCTAGAGAGATATTTCATCAGTTCTCAAAATTTAATAACTCAGCATGTCAAAATATGAGCTGTTCAATTACTGGAATTTCTTTACTCATTTCAGAGAGATCTCTGTTCCCTTTGCTGCTTCTTGTCACATTTAGTGTTTCCTGTATTGAGGAATAAACATATTTACTGATGGAAGAGGCAGAGAGCTCCACAGCTCCAAAGTTTCCTGGAAGCGTTAATCTTGCTCTACAGGGTTGAGCTTTACACACCCTGTCCTGGACACAGAACCACCTGGCTCCAAGCTGCTGCTGGCCATCCCAAAACCCAGGGAAGCATTCGTGTTCTTCACTTGTGCTCAGATAAAATTTCCTGAAAGGAACAAGAGCAACAGAAATCTCCTGTATCTGGGAGCCCCTGATAAAAGCTTAGATTTTGGCAAGCTGCCTTGGGGTTTTTGGGTGGTTGTTGTGGTTTAGTGGTTGGTTTGGGGGTTTTTCGCATTGCTGTGCCGTAGCCAGTTTAGGACTGCAACATGTGACATTCATGGTTCTGAAAACTGTGTCATTTGGAAGTGTCTGAAAAGTTCCTCTCAATTCACTGGCACGATCCCTTGGGAAGATTTCACCGGTTGTAATGGATCTAAAACCTTTTCCTGTTCACAGTGAGAACAGACCTAGGTCTGCTTTCCAGCTCGATGGTTTAGGGAGCTTAGTTTTGTACGAGCTGGCTTTATTTCCAGAGAACAGAGATGATTGTAAGCAGAAAGTTCTTTCTGAAGGTGCAGGAACTAGCTGTGTGGGGGTCACGAGGAGGATTCGAGTCTGACCAGATAAGCTCCCTTGGGGGAAGCCTGTTGCCACGTTTCTGTACGTGCGCAGCAGCTGGTACTGCAGGGCTACGACTGGGAATCCCAGATGCTTCTGCAAAACAGATGATGATAATAAAAATACCCTGCACCTCATTAAGCAAGTCAAGGAAAACTCCAACAAAGGCGCTGTTACAATTTCTTCCGTTCTGATGCTGCACGGAGGGATTTCTGGCTTCAAAAGCAAATTCCATTGAGAATCCTACATACCTTGAGTTCTTCTGCAATATGAATTATTCCAAATTCTGCAGCAGATAGAAGAGCATTTGTCTCAGCGCTGCTACAGCCCAGAACTGCAACCTTTTTCTGTGCTGCAGTTGGTTTGTCTCAGAAGAATTATCCTCCTTGCCGTGCTGTGGTTCTCTTGGCCTCCGATGGCCTGTCAGCCAAGGTACAGTGCGAGGCAGAGGCAAAGCGAGAATGGCTTGGTGCCCATCTTTGTGGCTGAAAGGCTCTTTTCTTAAATCTTTCTGGACAGTGGCGTTTCAATTTCTAGTGCTCCAGGGGCTCTGGAATCTGAGGCAGTCAGGGAAACAGGCCTGCTGCTCTTTGAGGTGCCAGAAGGGATCTGCCTCTCTGCTGAGGGGAAGTTCTGCATTCCAGCATTCAGCCCACGCCATGGATTTTCCCACTGTGGTGGTGTTTAGAGAAACAGCAATCCCACTGGGGAGGGAGCTGGTCATGAGAGACACCCAAAGAGCACACACCTTCAAAAGGCAAGATGAAAAGCAATTTGCTTTTTTCCTACAGGTGAGTTCTCACATGGGGACTTAAAGATGACATCTAAAAATCTGCACTATCTGGTTTACTATTGGAGCCACAAAACATTTTCTCAGCATTCAGCTCCTTCTGATGATAGAACCATCTGCAACATTATCAGCAGGCTCAGTATGAAAGAGCTCCTCTAACAAGGTGCTGTGGCAGTTTGTTGTCTTCCCCCTGCTTTCGGCCCCCACCCCCAGTCTTTTTATTTTCCCTGCTTAGTCAGCAGCTTCTAAGAGCGATCCAAAGGCAGGATGAAAGCAAATGCTGACTTCTCAAAGTACTGCACCCTATCATTCAAGCACCCAGAGACAGAAGTACTCCCCGTACCCTCCCAGCAGCAGACTTTCATCTCCTTTGAAAGGTAGAGATGCGTAAAAGGGAAATTCATTTACAAACAGCGATGCTAAAAATAAAAAAGCTTAGAAGAAAGAATACCTTATCCAACCTAAAGCAGGCAGCATACAGAACAGAGGAAAAAAGAGAAGTCAAACCCAGGCTTCCCCCCTCCCCTCTTTCCTGAATATAATTAATTTTTTTGGCACTGTTTTCTCCAGGAATCCCATTGACATTCCCAGCGATAACACCGCACTGCTCCTACTGCTTTAATTGCCATTAATTTCTCCACTCACCTTTGGCAGAAGAACATCAGGCAGGTCCAGTGGTGTCCCCAGAAGCGGAGAGGAGGTCTAAAGCTGTACACCATGACCTGCCTTCCCAGCAGTGCTTAGAATCTCTACCTGGACATGAGATTCTCCGTTTTGGTTGATTTACTCCTTGTGAGCATCTTGCCAACTACAGAGAAAGCGAAAGGACGTGGTTAATGCTGATGTGTCCAAGCTTTGCACGCCTTCAACACCCACTTTCCACACAGCACAGCTCCCTCATTTCTCATCATAATTTCATGGAAGATTCAGGGCTTCCATAGAGGCAATAACAAACTACTCAACAAAAAGGAGCTTAGCAAAGCAAAACAGAACAATATTGGGGGGGATGTGTTTTTATTTTGCCAGGTGGCTGAGGCACCAGGTAGTTCTGGTTTTGCTTTTCCTGCTGCCACCCCTCACCCTGCGGGGTCAGGGCTGGCTGTGAAGGGCTAACTGATGTGTGAAGAGCACTGTCTCATCTCTCTCACTTCAGCCTGAGCTTATCTTTGATGCTTCCTCACTGAATAGCATCAAAGAATCCACATTCACTCCATAACACCTACAGCTCAAGACAGAAAAAGAGCCCAGCAAAAACAAACAAAACAAACAAAACCACCAAACAACAATCAAACTCTCCTGCTTTGAAATGAAATTCACTGCTGGTTCTTACTTCCACTGCTGCTTGAAGGACAGAGGCTTTAAAAAAAATCTTACAGCACACAAATGGCAGCTGATTCATCTCCTAAAGTGTCTTTAAACTGGTTTCATGTTTTCAACACAAAATCTTGGGGGTCCTGTACAAAAGGCAAGGTCAGCCCTCTGCCCTGCTTCAGAACTGAGAGACAGGAAGGGTAGGTGACATAATCAAGGTCAAGAACTACAAGATGTCCTGATTTCCAGAAAATTGATGCAATTCCAAAATCACAGGACAAAATTGTCCTGGTGTGGGAAATCCAGCCTGTGTGGCTTTATGAATAAAGGGTTTGACTGTTCCCTTTTGCACTGGGAAGATGAACCTGGGCAATCCTGTGGACCTCAGGGGATGCCAGAGAGCACCTTTTGTAGTGCTTGTCTCACCACTTCCCTTCTGTTTGACCAAGGACACTGCTCTGGAACACCAAGAGAGGAGAGGATGTGAGACTGATGCATGGCTTAGGGTGCTATAAACCAGTCCTTGCTCTGGGCCTGCAGAGAGGGGTGATGTGCAAGTGAGAAAAGAGGGGGCTGAAACGATGGGAGAAAACGAGAAGAGGGCAAGAAAAATATGTGAGCACAAGGGGTTCAAAGACATTCTTTGGCTTCTTCTGCCTTCTGTGGCGCCTCAGCCAGTGCTGAGGCCGCAAAGACCTCTCTTAATCTATATTTCCTTTTCCTCTCTTGCTGGGAATGGGAGAGTCATGTGTAAGTGACCCTGCACCCCCTCCTCTTTCCCTCTCCATTTCCTTTCCCAGCGGCATCTCTCTGGGATACGCAGCCATCTGGCTGTTTATTGCAGCATGAGCTGAACTCTTAGACATCTGCTTTGGAATTCTGTCCTGGTCTCATGATTTCTCTCTCATTCCTTTGCATTTTCTATACATCTCCTTTGCGCTCCTGGAGGCACTCTGGCACAAGCAGACTCCGCTCCTTCCTATCCCATGGATTTTTATGATTCTTCCTCTCCCCAGAACTTCAGCATTCTTATTTGCTTTCCATTATTTTTCTTTTCTTCCCCCCTCCATGTTTCTCTGCTTCCTGTGAGCACAGGGAGCACCATCCCACTCTGAAAGAGCTGACTGACCCTCCCTCCTGCTCTAATCCCATCCATCCTGGGTCAAGACACTGACCTCAGAGGCATTGCTGGAGGCGGAAAGGGAAGATGCAAAGGGTTCCAGAGGAAGTTCAGCCTTGAAGTTCAGCGCTGGGATAATGAGTGAGAATCCTTAGTGCTCTGAGTGAAAAAGGACAGTACAGCCTTGCTTAACTCCTTCACTTCCAGGAGGAAGCAAAGATGCTGGTAAAGGGGGAGAGAGACAAAAAGAAGCATCTTCCACAAAAAAAAATCCATCCATTCTGTATGGCTAAGAGAGCATGAGGGACTGAGAATAGAGGGGAGAAGTAGAACTTTCTCCTGGGGACTTCCATACTCCTCTCCTCTTCCAGGTTATTCCATAAGTTAACATGAACCATACAGCTGCTGCAAATAGAATTCTTGATGGGCTTCTGAACAGATTGACACTGTAGAACAAAATCTTCCTTTGATTCCAGCGGTGAGAAACTCTGAATATTTCAGGGCTATTGTTCTAGGCTCTTTGAGTATTTAAGACATTTTCCCTTTTATTTCCTTCCTCTTGCTGTAGCAGTGAGCTTCCCATAGTTGTTGCCTTGTGCTGGATGCCATCAGGGCAGGGCTGAAGATAAAGTCGATGCTTCCTGCAGCATCACAAGTGCTCTGTGTGATGAGCAGCAGACAGGGGTGGTGTGCTGGGATCTGTGCCGAGGAGGTTGAGTGGCCACTGACAGCTTCACAGTGGCAAGGGACATGGACTCAGAATAATTAAACTACCATGTCTCATTGCAGCTCGTGACAGCTTCCAGATGCTGCGGTGAGTGATTCCAGATGTGCTCTTCAGAACCTCTGACTGTTGAGAGCAACCATGCATCGGGAGGACGAGAGCAACATCCTCTTCCAGGGATGAACGAGCCACCACTCTCTCCTTGGAGAGGTGGGATTGAGACCAGCAGCATTCACAAGTACACCCACAGGGCAAAGCCTCCGACACCACATCCCTCCAGCAACCGTCCTTTCAAGAGCTCACAGCTGGGCAGTGGAGCAGGGCAGAGAATTGTCTCTATATCTTGCTTGTAAAACCCTTTCCTTCCTGATGCACAATGACTTCCAGGGCTCACTGCCCACCTGAGGGAAGGATGGGAGCAGGAGACATGCAGCCCCTGAGGGACCTCACTGATGACCTTGGCCAACAGCGCAGGGCAAGGAATTTCACTCGGTTCCTCTCCTGCCTGGCCCGACAGCCCCCTCTGCTGTCCCTTCTCTGTTTGGTACCCAGCATCCAGCTCCATCCCTCTCCTGAACATTTTATAACTCCAGAGGTGAGGTCTGACCCTTGCATGATGCAGGAGAGCACAGCGGGGGGGGCAGTGGATTTACAGCAGAAAGGCTTCATGGAGCAGCACGATGATATGAAATGGAGATCTTGGGCTTGGCATTTGGGATGAGCTCTCCGTGGGAGGAAGGACTCCCAAGGCAGAAGGGTTCAGCTTCAGGAACCCCAAAGATCCTTCTGGTTCTGACTGCAGGCACTTCTCAGTTTTCCCATCTCCAGGATAACACAACTTCATTTACCTCCTGGGCCTGGAGTTAAGATTGATTTGCTAAGTCTTGCACGGTTAATTTTTTTTCCCCTCCCTTTTTAGTGACAGTTGATGCACTACACAAGCCATCCAGTACAAAACAGGCAGGCAGTTTTACCAGGGTCTATGGAGACCACCAGCATTCCTTCTGACTTCTGCACAGGAGCTGCTTGGATAGGAAAGGGGTTCTATTTTCTCTGGGGGCGTTCCCAGAAAAACAGAATAACATTAGATTGTTAAATCGGGGTGAGGGGGACAGTTTTTATCACATGGTGATTCAGCATCCAGCACAAGGTGTGCTCATCCCAGCTGGGTGCCAGCCTATTAAAATTAATTATTACTTTCTCAAATAAAAATAGCAATAATAGCAGTAGAGTGGGAAAGAGATGAGACACAGTAGGCAGCATGCAGTGGTGATTTTACTCATTATGAGACTGATCTTCAGCCTGAATTCTTCAGCAAAGCTCAGGGACATTACGGTCTCTTATTTTCCGAGGTTTTCTTAGGTTGAGACAGGGCCCTTGGAGCAGCAAGAGGTTCTGGTGGTGCTGGCTGTGAGGATTGCCATCTGGCGGGCTGCTGCTGGAAAGACAAGGTTGGAGGAAGAAACAACTGGTATTTTGCAACCCTGTGTGCAGCTTGGCTCATCCCTGTCTCCTCAGGTACCTGAGCAAGGCACAAACACCTTTCCTAACTCCTGGCAGCGAAGCTGGACGTTTGAAAAAGCCTTTCTAGTGATGAATGAATTTTTATAAATGATTAATCCTGCTCTAAGACTTTGCAAAATTACTTCTTTTAAAAAGCACTACTATAAATGCACTAAAAAGCAAAATAATTAGTAGAAGCAACATTAGGAATCAAATGCCAGCCTTATTAAATGAGCACTTCGATGCTAAAGCTGAATGCATTCAAATTACATGTAAAACTCCCATTTTTCTAGCAGCACATCTCAGCAGCTGGGTGAATTTTCTCTTTCAGGATGCCCTCCAACGAAGGCTGTTGCAGATGCTTTTCTGAAGATGCTGTTTCACCCCCAAATTACTAACTGGAGCAGTTCAAGGACAGCTGGGTACGTGCTTTAACTCTGTGAACATGCTGCCATTGCTTCGGAGGGACAGTGACTTGAATCCTGGGAAGAGAAGGTTGGGCTGGGATTCAGAGGCTGTACATTATAATTCCATCCATGGCAAAGTGGATGGTAGTTCAGACGAGATTGGGTAGCCCTGTCTAAACGCACCTGGTTAGAAACATATTAGCTATAATGGTTTAGCTATTAGCTGCAAATGCACTGCCACAAATGACCCTGTCCAAGTAAGTTGTAAATCAAACTGTGTCTACCTACAGTTTTAGGAAAATCATACACTTGGACTGATGGAAATGAAAGAGAGCTCAGGAACATTGTGCGGACCAAGTTGGAGTCAAGACTTTTAGATTCTTTCTGGGATACAGATCATAGAATGAAAGGGGTTGGGAGGGACCTCAGGAGATCGAGTCCAACTCCCCTCCTAGAGCAGGATCACCCAGGGCAGGCCAGACAGAAATGTATCCAGATGTGATTCATGAGCCCGTTCCTGTCTGATGAAGACCTATCCAGGAATATGGATATGCAGGATATTCCTGATAGGCAGGAACCACCTATAAAACTGGTAGGGACTTAGAAAGGAGTCACCCAAAATCAGGCAAGATTGTTTCTATAACAAGCATAAAGACTCATCCCAGGCTCCTTCCCTAGTTTTCTGCTCCATTTTATACGGCAAGCAACAAAGTCTGTGAGCCTGTTGCCCCTTCAGAGTTTTCATAACTTCTTAGAGCAGAAGGATGCAGACATTAGTTAGGATTTTATTTGGTCCACCCAGTGAACTTGTCCTTGGCTTGTCAGGAAAACGCTCTGTTTAGATGAGTAGAGATCCCACAGAGAAGGACTAGGACAGAAGACATCTGGTGGCATTTGGAACACTGCCCTGAAAAGTCACTCTTATTTCCCTAGACAAATCACAGCCTTCATTTTCACCTCCAATTCCCTACAAGTAAAGAAAAGGCCGGTGTTTGGCGACCTGTGGACACCGTGAGAGTCAAGCCACTACCACTTGTAGGACGCTCAAGTTCTGCAGTAACATACTCCAAGAAAAGCCAAGCAAACAATCAAAGTGATTAAAAAAAAATCACAGGCCAACCTAAACCATTTCTTGGACAAAGTACAACCCAGTTTTAATGACTCATGGTCCCATGCCACATAAAATAACACCATTGATCCAGTCAGAACAATAGTTTTCTATTGCATCATGCACCAAGCGCTCGGACTTCGCCGCAAAAAGACAGCTTTACGTTCAATACTCGTATGCCTTGCAGCCTCCTGCCTCTCTGCTCCATAAAGATTTAAGGGGAGTTTATTCCAAAGCCAGATTCTTCCTGAAGATTAGTAATTAGATCCTGTGGCAGCACTTAGACATTTTGATGATGGGGCCTTTAAAAGCATCTTAGATTAGATAGCCAGATAGGAATGCACGATAATAAAGGGAGCAGACGGGGCCATGTGCTGAGTTACTCGTTATCACTCCAATCCTTTGTGAATTGTGTGAACATGCCGCTGCTAAAAAGGGAACAAAGTCAAGTGGGCTTCTTAAAACTAATCCTATTTTTTGCTCTCCGTAATTGATTATATACATATGGTACTGGAGAAGGATTCAGAAGGATGGATGAGGAATATCTCATGTTCTTGCCTGTCTTTTCCTGGATTCCTTTAAAAAATGTGATTTTGAATAAATAAAATACTCTGAAAGTCTGAATTACAGCCTATTAAAAACTTTATTAATGGGCCTCCCATGAAATACCAGCTTAGAGCAATGAGTCAGGCTGCATTTTAACGGGCTTCGGTTGGAGCTGTGCTGCCTCCAGACACAGGATTGGGCATTTACAGGAGGGGAACCTGATCCCAGAAAGGCCCTGCAGGATGCCATGCACAGTTATGATTAGAAATGTCCCAGGAATGCGTGGGGAAAGCTGAGTGTACAGTCTGCCTTGGCTAGTGCCAGCACCATCTCCAGCTCTCTCAGAAGCAGCCAGATGGCACTGGCTTTTTTCCCCCCCAGGGATTTTGATTCCATGAGGTCGCCTTTTCCATGTGCTCAACAGGAACAGCTCATTCACTCAGTCTGGCTGCAGAGGACTTAGGAGAGGGGGAACATCTTACTCGAAGCTTTGCTGGGGGATTCTTTCAGAATTTGCTGCCGACCCCACTGCCCAGCGCTGCCATCTAACAGCTCCAACAAGCAGGGACCACCACAGGGACATCACCCAGTGGCTTTTCAGCCTGATATCCAGATTTCCACTCCCAGAGGCCAGGCTCTGCAACTGCCCTCTGACAACTACAGAATCTCTACAGGAAGCTTCTCTTTCTCTTGCCAGGACAGCACATTTAAAGCTTTGAGATCATTACACAAAGACATCACAGCACTAAGATCAGTACTTGGCTAAGTTCATTTCTTCAGCAGTTATGTCCAGATAGACTTTAATTATTTTTTTCCCCCCACTGACATGCTGACTTTGTGATTTATCTGACATACTTAGCTTTGAGCTTTATTCACAAAGAGCCCTAACCCAGCCTTGAGTTAGTCGAATACATAATAGGTTTTTTTTAAAAAAAATGAAATAAAGTCTTGCAACTACAAGTTTTGCCAGGAGAGGGAACTGAAGCTCCATCTCCCAACAGCTGCTCTGGCACAACTGGAAGGCATCTGCTTCGTAAAAGCTTTGGATTCGATTAGTCCTTTCCCTCTTTCTCTTGAGGCAGCTGCTGGAAAGAGCTCTTGGTAACATTCAGAGTGGATTAATTATGCTATTAGATCACTCTTACCAAATCCCCATCGTCTAAAAACACATCAGGTCTGAAGAGACTTAAGAACTCATTTAAAATCATGAAGTTTTTCTGTTTTTTTAACAGATGCTGCTTGAAAGCAGCACCTTGTGCTTTTTTATTCAGTCTTTTGGTGGTTTAGTTTCTCAGCAGATCTATCTGACAGAGATGTGATCAGATTTCTACCAACATAACTCAGGAAGCTGGTACTTTAAGAAGAGTGTCAGCACTCAAATCTTGCAATGAATTATTGAGTCAAACACTTTGGCCCTCACTGTTGGCCATGAAGGTCAAATCAGACACACTCTAGACCTCACTGCTGGCCACCTGAAGATCAAATCATGCTCTAGACCTCACTGTTGGCCACCTGAAGAGCCTGTTTGATGAGACTACATTTCAGAGCCACTGTTCAAGAGACAGGCCCCACATCAGGTTGCTTTTCAGTTGTACGTGCAGTTCTCTGGAGAGTTAAGCAGAGAACAGCAGCAAAACACGGTAGAATTTGTTGCAGCCTTTCTGGGGTGACAGGGCTGGCAAGTGGCAGAGCCAGGAGTTGCCTCCATCTCCTGAAAGCTGTTTGCAGATCACACCGCGCCCTCTCAGGGCACAGTTTAGCAACAGATCCATTATTTGTCTCCTGATTTTTACTTCACCATCCCCTTCTTTCAGCCAGCATTTCAAACCACAACAAATCCCCTACCTCTTTTCAGGGGAAATCTTTAGAGAGTCTCACAGCCTTAAATGTAATGGAAACATTTGCTGATGAATGAGCCCTCGTTATACACATTACAAGGAAACACTTAATTGACAGCGGCCACCGGATAACAGGGTTTAATTAATAAATCTTGGTGGCGTCATCTACACCCCAGGAAGGGATTACAGGGGTTAATGTGTCTGTCTGCTGGACTTTTATGGAAGAGCTGTGTTGCCTGTCTTTTAACACGACTAACCCACACGGCTGTGACCCTGCACTTGCAAGAGGGAGGCTCAATAGGTCCTGAGACCACGCAACAGCCCCGTCTGGATGTTTGAACACGGGTTGGATGGCATCTGAGGCTGAAGCAGACCAAAGGCACATTTGTTTTCCTGCCTCTTTAGCCAGCATCTGGGTTTCTATGGTGCTGTCTACTCTAACCACATGCACCACCCCGGGTTTGACAGACAATCTTCTCAAACTGAGCATTTTAATAACCATTTCCATAGCGGCTCAGACAGTCAGCACCCACCACCACAACAGGAGCCAGCTTCAGCAGCAGGATAAGGCAAAACAGCTACCTTCAGCTGATGACTGTTAATAACTACTGAAAAAAAACATCTGACCTACCTCTACCTACCACTAACACAGTGACTCTGCATCCAGTGGGAAGCAAAGCCCTGGAGATCCCACTGAAGTCCCTCACAGAAGACAGATCAGTGTGCCTCTGCCCTGCAAACTGCTCTTCAAGATTGCAGTGTGGTATGAAAAGGTCATAAGGAGTCCAGGATTTCTAATCAGTCTGTCTTTTAGTAACACTGTCATCCTCTTCTCTTTGCATGTATTTAGAACAACAAAGTGCTCACTTTGGAGGGGAGAGCATTTATTTGTTCGTAGAACAGAACGGGGTAACATTCACAAACACCACCAGCCCAGGAACACCCCACCTTCACCCACTCTGGGGATCACTTGGGTGCTGGTCACCAAACCCCCTTACAGAGGGGACAGAAAGCAGCAGCTGACAACACAAACCTTGGCCCAAGAGACCTGTCTCTCCTAATAAAAGTTGGCTAAGCCACATGGAAGCAAAGAGAACCAGCCTGATTTATCCCAGCCCACGATCTGGGCTGCTTATCCACTGGTACTTTTGTGTACAAAGCAACAACTGGACAGGAGATGAACAAAACTGGTAGTGCCTGATATCAACAGAGCCCTTGGGAACGCGGCAGAGTTGTTTGTGCTCCTGTACACAACAACATCTTGGAGCTATGTGGCCACACCAGTTCTGCTTAAAACAATTAGGAACAGAAAACCCTTTAACCCACGCTTTGCCTTTCCCAACCATCATTTGTGACTTACCAGGACATCTTCAGTCACCACCCTTTGTCCGATGGAGGTTGTCATTCTTCTGCCTTTGCTATTTATAGAAAAAAAAAGGCCACAAATTTTAAAGCAGCAATTTTTCAAAGCTCAACTTTTCCTAAGCTCAGGGCAAGTCTTTATTATTAACCAGTTACTTATCCTGCTTCAATCAAACAGTTGGACCTAATTAGCTGTAATTATTCTTGAGCTTTGCCTCATGTCAATCAAGACACATCTTTATCCAGTGTAGTCCCATGGCAGGCTATTAAACTGGATCCCATTCAAAATCCCAATGTTCTGGAAGACCCTGGGAGTTGTCCCTCCTCCCAGCTACAGAAACATAGCAAGAGTTAAGGGGAAGACCAAGTGAAGGTAGGACCCCACAGATGACTTCAAATGATCAACACAGGTCAAAGCAGCAGTGCAAAGAGGGACACAGACCAGCTACTGGAATTAGTCACCTGCCTCATCTTCCCTCCCCAACCACCTCTATGTAGTGTTATCCAAACCTCCTCCCATTCCTACCAAGAGCTCTATTTATTTCTTTGCTCTCCCACCTCCTTTCATGCTTCTAATGCCCAGCTGCCCTTAGCTCACCCATCCTGCTTTCCAGGGTAGCAAGAGGTTGGAAAGAAGCTGGTTTATTAGGAGAAGTAATTTCTCTTAGCTTATTCTCTTGCTGCAGCTGAATAATTTATTTCTGCTCACTTAACAGAAGATCTTCTATAAACTATAACTCTTATGTGCCAGCATACACATCTATTTGAATGCTTCTGTTTTCCTAACATTTAGTATTCTTCTGTACTTTAGAGCTACAACCATGGTAAAGATTTTTTTTAGTCTAAGAAACATAGAACAGGATGCAGAGAAAAATGAAGACTAAGAAGCCTCAGAGTGCTCCTTGACCCTTTAGTAGCCCTATAAAGGTCCTACAACAGAAGAACTACAATTAGCAAAAATAAATGTTTATATTAGCTAGTGGGACTCTAAATTCCAAATGAGATGAAGCATTTTTGTTTCAATAATAAAAGTTAAATTGCTTTAAAGTTCATTTCAGTAATAAGAATCAAAGTGGTTTGAAGCTCAAAACTCAGAAAAAAACAGGTAATAAATAAGTTAACGTAAAAAAACAGATCCTTACCGTGACACTTCAGGCTTTTCTTCCTTCATGGCATACTTTTAACTTAACATTGTGCAGTAGTCTTAATTTCTATTGACCTTGCTCTTTTAATAGCTAAGCCAATATTACTTTCAACTCTTTAGACCACTATTGAACTACTACAACCAGCAACCACAACTACCCAAAGTCTCCCCCAAGACTCTTCTGGCCCCTTTTTATAGTGCAGAAGGCACTTAGCACAACGACCCCTAATTAGTGCTTGCAGGTGAAATGCAGGGGTGTGGGCACTCTCCCTTTCTTATAAAAGGGGGGAAGAGGTCTTTCCATTGTGGTTTGGGGTTTTTTTTTTGCCAGTTCTTTTTTTTTCTCTCCTCCTGTCGTTGTAGCAGAGAGACTCTCAGAGCAGACCAGGCTGTGTTCAACAGAAGAGGAGGCACTGTTTTAATTCTGGTAAGTTAATAAGCCAATAATAGTAAAGGGGAGGCTGAAGTAGAGCTATAAGTGGAACATAAAATATTTTTGTAGTAAGCAATAATATCTTTAGAGTAAGAAGAAATGTTAGCAGAAGATGGTGGGTGAAATGGTGGACAGGCAGCAGGAACAAGCTTTCAGGCTGAGTCTAGAGAGCTTTTTTTCACGTTAAAGTTGTTGTCTGTAAAGGGTGGAGAGTGGAACTTTACCTCAGGAAAAGTTTGAAATGGGTGGAAGGCAAATGAGAACAGTTCTTGCTTGCAGACAGACATGGCCAAGGTCTGTGCAGACAAAGTTAATCTCTGAGTGAAGGACATTAGGCCCATGGTCAGTCAGTAGCTAATTCCAGGCTTGAGGCTCCCAGGAGTGGTCATGTCCAGGACATTGGGATTAAGACTTTTCACAGTACCCTTGGAGAAGGACTGTGGAGAGCAGCTATGAAAGAGCAGGCAAAGAAACAGGGAATGGTGAGAAGACAACCAGCTCAGGAACAAGCACAAAGCTGAGATTATGGGCAGAAAAGAAGTGGGATATTTAAGTTAAGGAATTTGGAGGTGCTGCTTAAATGGAAGGGGATTGGACACATGTCCCAGTTGTTTGATGTCCTACTCTCGTGATTACTTCGATAACCCACTAAAAGCTCTGGGGCTTAACCATTGGCACCAGGGGCTTAACAGCTCAGAGTGTTTTAATGTCCTAATTCTACTGAGTGGCGATTGAATTATAGCTGATTTCTCTGTGCTCCTCATGCTTGGTCTGAACCCTAGGCTGGGAGCACAGCTTGTCCCTGCATGGAGCTGGGATCAGGGGATGATCAGAGGAGTTTTGAGTGAGCAAACCTGAAGAACCTGAGCGTTCTGCAGGCAGCTCAGCTCTCTGTGCTGAGTTCTCGCCAAAACACCACCCCTGACCCCTTGGAGCCATGTGCTGGTGCTTAAGCTGGTGTTGAAATGCCCAACTGTTGCAATCCAGGCAACAGATCCTTCTGGGAATGGTGAGTCCTAGGAATCCGGCAGGAAATTCTGGGATGCTTTGTAATTGATTGACTCCCAAAGCCTCTGTGGCTCGTTGTCCTGTTACCTGTGTTGTGTCTAAGATCCATCCAGCCAGGTCTGGCTTTGGGGTCCTGCAAAGCCCAGAATGCTTAAGGCTGTCTAGAAACCATTTATAAAAATCAGTATTTGATGGCATCAATAATTCCCTCTGGGCTTTTTGCAGGCTGAGATAGTGGCAGATTGTCAAAATTACTTAATGTCCTGGAACACCACCCATTCCAGTATGAATAGGCTTCTTGTGTACAACTCACATGATTGTGGTGTTTTTCTGGTGTCTCTATGGAGACTGGAGACATTCTTCTGGTCTGTTGGTTTGGGATCTTTTTTTACTGCTCTGCTTTCAGGTAAATTATCTTGTAAGGAAAAAAAAGATATAATCCCCATGAATAACCAATAAAGCATCAGTCACAGAACACCAAAACATCCAGGCCTCTTTTATAGAGGGAGCTGGAAATATTTTGATTTTTTTTTTTTCCCCTTTTCTAACCATCCCGTTTGGCAACGATTTAGCAAGTCCTGTGCAAAAAAATAATTGGCCTTAGGCAAAGCTGGATGAAGCAGTGAGCATTCACATGTGGATCCTCATCCAAATTAGGCTGGAGTATGGATTGAAGAGCGAGGCAGTGTTAGATTTGGAAAGCCTTCAATGCCAAAAATCGGGGGAGCTTTTTTAGATGTTCCAATCCCAAACACACTCATTCTCATAAGATCAGATGCTTCCCCTCACCATTGGCTCCAGTTCCTCTAGGAAAATGGGTTAAATGAGATTTTTATTACCTTGGCTGTATTAAAAGAGATGCTTTGCTTTTCATTGGCATCCTGGAGAGAACAGCCATGTGGGTAGGATGATGAAGATGAGATAGTTTTGCAGTGTGGAGGTCCCTGGAGAAATGGATGCATGAGGAAAACACTATTTCTCATCCCATTAATATTTGGGATAAGTAGTAGGGGATCAGGTGAATTTATCTTCCCTAAACTGGACACTCAGGTGATGTGCTCAGGGCAGTAGCAGGATCGGTTCCCTTTTGTGATATTCTCCAGGCTTTTTTTTTGCTCCTCAAGCAGTGGTAGATCTGTCAGTGGTGCCATCTACTCCCTCTGCTCCACAGCAAGTCCCATGGTTGTGCTTCACACAGAAAGCCCCTTTGCATTCCTGGTTGCCGCTCCCAAACTCCTTTAGCCCTAGTTGACAAGTCCAGGTTCTAGCCTCTTAGCTCTAGCATGAAAAAACAAATCCCCGCTTGCTGGGAAGGTGGCGTACGTTCCTTGGCGTCACGTCAGCTCTGCGTGGTATCTATCCAACACCCAGAAAACCAGAGCCACCCCATAAATATCTCTCTAAATGCCTTCAGTTCTGCCAGAGACTCTGTCTCAGGATTCGTAATGATTTATTCCATCCGTCTGGGGACGTTCTGTGGTGCCCTGCACAGGGACAAGGCACCGCCTCCGCTGAGCTCATGGAAGCCGCTCCAACTGCTGCTGCCAATGGTGGGATCTGGTTCCATTTTGGTAGCAGTAGAGTCTAGGAAAGGAGAAGTTGCTCAGAGGTTGTGTGCCCCTATGAAAAAAAAAGGTAACTGGAAAAGCATTAAGATGCTCTTACAGCCTCTGGTACTCTTATGGGGGGAAAAAATGATTTTGATAAACGGAACTACTGGGATTTAGATTAAGCTCTCTGTCTGGAGAGTGGATGATGAGTGAGGTCTGGCTTTCATCCTGAGGGTTAACAGAGGGAGCTTCTGCCTCAGTTTCTCTTCATGTGGATCTGAAGCTCTATCTAGGTCCTCTTTCTGAGGGACTTTGCAAGCTGTGCGATGATCTTTCTGGCTTGTGAGCTCTGAGGCTGCTATCAGCCCTGATGAAAATTGTTCTGAGCTGTACTAGTGCTTTAAAGCAGAGCATCGTAGCTCCTTTGGGGACCAGCCAATGCCTTCATTCACATGATAAATACCATTACACTCTATTTCTAGCTGATTCAAAGTTGGCTCTGAGCAAGGGAGATTAGGTTTAGAGCAAAAACTGAAACAAAGGAGTCCCAACTGATAGTTTAGCTTTCAGTATAATTTTACTGAAGTAACTCAAGCCTTGGTTTATTCTGACCACGTTAAGGACTACCCCGTAGTGTTCATCTTGCCATCTGCAAAGGGGTCAGGATCAAGGTCAGAGTCAAACTCTTGAGTTTCTCTTCCATCCTATGATGGGATCCTGCTTTTCCAGAGGCCTTCCAGGAGATATGGGAGAGACCCTGCTCAGTGGTGTCTGGTTTTTGTTCAAAAGGCATTTCTGTCAGGAGAACATTGAGGACTAAGGGGCTCATTGGGTTCAGCTTCTATGTGTGTGCATGGGGACATTTCGTACTCTTCCTGGTTTTTTTTTTTAAAAAAAACAGCTTCCTGTGCAATACCATTTTTCTGGCACTTGGCAGATACTAGAAACCTGCTTTACTCTTGTGACATGGATGGTGAGATCTTTTACTCAAAGAGAATCTCACACTGAGAAGACAAAGCCTCCAGATTCCCTTGAGCAAAACACTGGTCCAAATTGTGCCTCCCTCTTTCCAGCCACACACTGGATTTTTCTCTTCTGGATCGGGTATCAAGCCCAATCTCACGCTGCAAAAGGCGTACACTTCAGATCAGAGTGCTGGTGCTTAACAGGATTGGTTATGTCTGCATCCATTTTCAAAGATGGTTAGATTTCACTGGAAAAGGGACTTTGCTAGTAATTAAACACTGTAATGTCAGGGACTTGTGAAAGGTATTTTTGCCTTTTGATAAGGAAAAAGGAATTCAGAAGAACAACCAATGCACTTTAAGGCTTTGGTGCTTTCTGTTTTGACAGAACAGGCAAGAAAATAACAAGGTTTTTTGCATTTTAAATTCTTGCTTGAATGTGAAAATGAGTGATCTGCAGAACCCCCCAGACAGAATTCCCCTCCTTAGGCCAAGGATCCCAGTGTGCTAGGTTAGTAATCACAACCACTTAACACCTCCCTGAGCAGAACCAGGTACCTGGGTGTTATCTAAACAACAAATTTAATAATACAGCTTCATTCCTATGACCTTAATCACCACCTTATGGTAATGTCCGTGCTGAGACTAAACAAGTCTACTCTAAGGTGCTTAATCATTTTCCTGAGGCACCCAGCACCAGTGGGGTTCCAGTATTGCATGGGAAGTAGCACAAATGGTCCCCAAAGGAACACCAGTTGTGTTCAGAAAGTCTCCTGTCGTTACCTTCTCTGACTGAACACGATGACCCTCCTGGAGGCTCTGCCTGCAACTCCCTGGTTTGTACTTCAGCATTACCCACCTGTGGCTGAAAAGTTCAGAGCAATTCTGTTCTCCTCCTCCATTCTGACGCTGGTTTTACACCCTAAAAATCTGCTGCAATCAGTGAATTGCAGGATCGTGCCCCTTGGATTAATCCCCCCCTCCCTCTCGGAATAGGGCACGTGCAGAAATCCTGGTGACTCCGTGGAGTGCAGGTGCTGGGCTCACGCACACAAACTGCGTCAAGTTTTGTGCCCTCCAAACCTTTCCTAACATGTCTTTTGCTTTCTGCCCTCCCATATGGCCCCGTTCCTCAAGCCCTAGAGAAACCTCAGGGAGAAGTACTTACCAGCAAGGCTCTGTCCTCCCTGGGAAGAGTACTGGGGGCTCCAACAGCTGCTCGGGGTTTGAGTCCCCTTGGCAGATGTTTGCTATTCCAGCCACTTCATTAATTTTGGAAACAAAACCCCTGATTATTTCTGACCAAAGCACCCTCTTTTTGATTGACAGCCAGTGTGTGTTTCATTCGACATAACCCACCATATTGCTCTGGCTACTTTTGTTTAAAAGAAAATTCATTAATAAAAAAAAGGAGTTTTGAGAGATGTGTCAGGGTTTGCAAAGCCCACCTGCCCATTCACCTCCCTGAGCTCCAGGAAGGGCATCGGTGTTCCCAGAGCGCTGGCAGAGGTGCCAGCTCCACATCTTGGGGTATCCAGCCCTTCAGATGTGAAAAAGAAACTTCTAAAGACGAGCGGAGACTCTTGTCTTGTGGTCAGTTGTGTGTGAGTTATGAGAGCCGACTGGTTTTCTCCCCTTTTTGATTTCTGGGCTGGGTCTAGTCGGGTTTATGAAAGGCTCTTGGATTTCCAGTGCTCTCCATTTAGGAAACGTTCCTCTGCTGCCTCTTGTCAGGTTTTGCAAAATCAGTAAATGCAAAATGAATTTGGAGTCGGGGGTAAGGGGAGGGCTGCAGCTCTTGCCCAGACCCTGAGGAAACACTGGAGCAAAATGCCGTTTGCTGCTGCTTCAGGGTTTAAATTGGCTTGCTCAAGACATTGTGCAGAAATAGGCTTTGCAATAATTATCAGCCAGCACTAATTGCCTAAGTTAATGTTATTGGTAATTATTTTGTTTCCTCAAAAAAAAAAAAAATTAAAAGAGGCAAAAAAAGTGTGCGCTCCTAAAATGCTTTCTGGCTGAATTGAAGACGTAAAGCTGCATTCATAATGAAGTCAGCAAATCTCCTTAAATATCTGTAGTTTGTTCAGGAATTAAAGCAACAGCTTAAGTAAATTAGAGAGTTTTATCATCAGGGGGGAAAGTCCTTGAACTCTTTAGTTGTTGTTCCCATTCTAGTTAAATTCCTGTTCGTAAGATCACTTTAGTTGCTCAAAATGAAAAGAAATCAAACCATTTCCAACCCATTTATTTTAAATGAGAATGCCCTTGCGATGGGTTAATGAGCAAAACAGTGCCTTTTATCTTTGTTCCAATATAATCTACTCTGCCATGTTTTTTAAAACAATGTCGTGAGTTTTTAAAGAAAAAAGTTCAAAGGATATATCGAAAGGATTATATTTCCTTGTGTCTGCCTTTCGGTTTTGGCAGTGCGTGGACAACGCCGGTATCTTTCTGATTTTAGGGCTTTCCAAATTGTCAAACGTATTTATGAAGTTAAAGCCAAATGATTCTTGTAATTAAAAAATAAATGGTGCTTTTACAAAAGGAATTAAGATAGTTTATAGCTTATAGATCATCTTTTTTTTTTCTGAGGGCTTTTAAAAATACGGATCGACAAAAGAAGAGTTGCTCAAATCATTTAGAGATGGTTGTTGCCTTTTGCAAGAAAAAAAACCAAACCAAAAAACAAACAACAGCTTGAGTTTTCTAACAGTCAAAGAAGAGTTTGCTGCTCTCTGGATCACCAAAGTGTGAGAACAAAAGGGTGGCTGATAATGTTTTGTAGGTTATATTTGAATCCTTGTACGAAGCCAGTGAGTGTGGTGGTTTGTGGGTTTTTTTGGAGGGTGGCACATCACAGTAATGAGGCTCTCTTTAAAGCTTGCGGCCATGAGAAGTTTTAAGTTGACTGTAGCTTCTGGAAATCCATGTAGCAACCAGTTGGTTAATGGGGAGGACTTCTCTTGAGATGCCTTCCCCCAAAACAAGGTGTCCTATAAATCCCACTGGCTCAGAACAGGGTACGGAGAGATTTCTCATCGGGCTGAAATCCTCTTTTGGGAGCAGTCCTACAAATCGGGGCAACTGCTGCTGAGAGGCCAGAGAGGAAACAAAACTCAGGGCTCAGCCTGTGAGGAAACCCAGTTTTGATTGAACAGGGAACCCTCGGGTGGGCTCATGGGCTCAGTTCTCAGCAGAAAGGGGCTCAAAGCTCATCTCTCCAAAAATCCAGCTGAGCTAAGCAGCGATTCTCTGGTAAATCATCAGCCTGGGGACTGCTCCGGAGAAGGCAGCGTTTGCTTCAGCAAGGCACCTATAAATAGTAATTTATTTTTTTTCTCCAGCCCTTCAACTGGGGAATAGATCGGAGGAAGCTCTTCCACTTGTAATTTTTAACTAGAGAAAGGGAAGGAGAGGGGAGAGAGAGAAGAAAGGAGGGAGGAAAAAAACCCCAAAACCCAAGCAGTCCCAATCTGGAACCCGTCCAGTTTTTACACCAAAAAAAAACCCAACCAGCCACAGCACCGCACACACCCCAGTGTCTTAAAATAGCGAGCGGGGAGGGGAGAGGAGAGGAGCGGCGGATCCTCCCTCCCCGCCCGGCGCAGGGAACAATGGTGCGGAGCGGCGGGAGCCGCGGCCGCCCTGATTGACAGGCGGCCGGGCCTAAAAAAGGCCGCCGAGAGATGCTTATCGGCGGGTTTATATAGCGGGGGAGCCGGGGAGCGGAGCCCAGCCCAGCCCCGGCCGAGCAGGCGGCGGGAAAGCGGCGGGAGCAGCCGCGGTACCGGGAGCGGGAGGCNGAGCGGCCGAGGCTCCGGCGGCCCCGCGTAAAAACCGCGTAAAGCCCCGGGCCATGCACTGCCAGGCGCAGCCCCGGGCCAAGGCAGGCAGGAGGCGCTACAAGACTTTCATGATCGATGAGATTCTCTCCAAGGAGACCTGCGATTACTTCGAGAAACTTTCCCTCTATTCCGTTTGTCCGTCTCTGCTGGTCCGGCCCAAGCCGCTGCACTCCTGCGCCGGTAAGCGAAGCGACTTGGCGGGGGAGGCGGGGGGTCGATCTCCCGAGGGAAAGGGGAGCGGAGCAGCTCCCTGCCAGGGGTTCCGAGGATGCTCGGGACACCGTCTGCAAGCCGAGCCTCTCTTCCCTCGGTGGGGCGAGAAAATTCCGATGTGTCCCGCTCCTTCAAAGCGAAGGAGGCTCCCCCAAATCCAATGAACCCGAGTTTTCTCACCCCGTCGCAGCGGGGAGGTTTTGTGTTTGCTCCTTGGGTACCTCGCAGCAAACTCCTTCCTCCAAAGGGAAGGCGACTCCCTCAAACCCAGCCACGGACCCGAGTTTTCACAGCCCATCCTCAGCAGAAGGCTTTGTGTTTGCTCCCTGGGTACCTTTGAGCAAACCTCCGTGTGTCCTGCTCTTTCCCAGCGACGGAGGCTCCCCCAAACCCAGCCACGGGCCCGAGTTTTCGCACCCCATCGGCAGCGGGAAGATTGGCGTTTGCTCTCTCGGTACCTTGGAGCAATTCCTGCGTGTCCTACTCTTTCCTAGCAAAGGAGGCTCCTCCAGCCTCAATCCCGGCCGTGAACCTCAGTTTTCACACCCCGTCGGCCGGGGGGAGGTTTGTCTTTGCTTGCTGGGTAACTTGCAGCAAACCCCAGCATTTCCAGCTCCTCCACAGTAAAGGAGGCTCCCCTAAACTCAGTCCTGGCCAAAACCCCCACTTTTCACATCCCATCCCCAGCAGAAGGGTTTGTGTTTGCTCCCTGGGTACCTCGGAGCAAACTCCTGCGTGTCCGGCTCCTCCACAGTGAAGGGGACTCTCCCAAACCCAGTCCTGGCCGTGAACCCCGGTTTTCACACCCTATCCCCAGCAGAAGGGTTTGTGTTTGCTCCCTGTGCTTTCCAGAGAAGGTGTCATCAGTTAAATCTTCAGGGTACTGTTGGTTATCTCAGGGTGTAGGGAGGGAGGGTTGTCAGCCCGAATCTTTAGACCTCAGGGTGTTCACAAATTCATGACCAGTGCAGATGGTAATGGGTTAACAGGAGCACAGGTCCTTTAGGATGAGGGCTTGATCTTGTCCTCATTGAAACCACTGGTGGGTTTTTTTTTTTAAATTGCCATTTGTGGGAGTAAAAAGGAATTAATAGGGGGGGGGGGAAAAAAGGAAGGAAATGAAGTGGTATAGAGACAGAGTTTTTTCTACCCTAAATTCTCTCTTCCTTTGAAAGAAGTCAGGCTATTTCTAACAGCAAGTGTGTCAAAATAATTGTAATGATGTTTCGCAAGCACAGGCAGCACAAATAACTACATGAAACCGGGTCTGTCTTGTACAGATACCGCTGATTTTAATGCCGCAAAATGAGCGATTGGGTCCTGACCGTGGGCTTTGTTAGACTTCAGAAACAGATTGGTCTAATGCGAGCTTTTAAAAATCCGTATTAAAAGTAAAGTATTCTTCTAATACATTCCAGCTTTAAAAAAACAGAAAAAATCCCTCTCTTTCTGGAGAAACAAGTAGTTTTCCAGGTTTATATTCTTCCCATAAGTAAGGCCCCACTTCCAATGGTGACACCCTAATGTCTTCAGAGAAGGCGGAACTGAAACTTAAATATGTTCTGCAAAAAGCCTCAACTCCTGAAAAATATTTAAGTATCAATTCCTAGTAAAATACTATATATTTCACAGTCATAAAATTCTGTTTTTTTCCTTTCTCTTTCCTGGGAATGTTATGTTTGTACTTGTATTAAGTGGTGTTTAAAAATCCAAGGCGTGCACTTTGCTTGGGTTTGTTGTTTTAGTTTATTTATATTCCACTGAGCAATAAATAAGAAGGAATTTATTTTTTTTATCTTAGTGGATAAATGGAAAACTTACTAGTAGGCTATCTTAAGAGTTTGAGTAGAGTCCAAGCAGAAGTCTTCCTTCAACCTCAATATTTATTTAATAAATGCTAATTATTAAAGATCCAGAAGTGATTAAGAGCAGAATTAAGACCTGTGCTGAGCAGCTTTTGGGAAGAAACTACATGAATAGAGTGATCCTCCTTCAACATTTATTTCCTCTGATGGGTCAGCATGTGACGCTCCTCGCCTTGAGCTAATTGCCGACGTATTTTTATACCAGAAGATCTGGTTGTTAATCAAGATATTGCTGACAAGGGTGTTTTTCAGAGCTGGTTCCCTTGCTGCTGCTTAGACGATGCAATTCGGTGCTTGGCCAAAATGGGCACGAAGGTCCCAAAGGGTTCAGCGTCGATGTGGAGAGGGCCCGATTCTGCTCACGTCCGAGTCGCTGGCGAGACTTCCACAGACCTCACTCTGCTGGGAAGAGGGAAGGGATTTCCACCTCTCTTTCTGTACTGAAAAAAAGAGGAAGCATTAGAAAGGAAAGCTCCTTTTAGCACCCGAAGTGAATATTAACTGGAATTTTACCAACAGCCAGAAGCACATAGGACTAACTCAGTGTCAAAAATCAGGGTTTGAATGTCACCTTTAGGCGAAGGGATCCTCAGGATTTTTGATGGGTGCTTTCCCCACGGAGAAAAAAAAAAGGGAGGGAGAGAAATTACTTTAATATGTAGTTCTGTGTCAAGTATAGCAAATATCTGTGCAATATATTCATTAAATAATCCTCAAAAGATTCAGCAGTGGTTTCTGAGAGATGCTAGAGAGACTCTGGTGGTTACTGCTCAATTAAAGCCTTAGTTCTCTTTCTGTTTGGGATCTTAAATGAATTTGCCCTCGAGGTTGTGTCTGGAGCCCAAGCTCTGGCCTGTCCCTGGGTCAGGCTGGGTTGTGAATATCTGCTTGTGGAAGAAGTTTTGTGGAGTTGAAGGACTTGAAGTGAGGTACGGACAGAGATTTGCTTGCGGGATTAAAATCATTAAAAAAACTGCTACGGAAGTCAATGCTTCTAAATTGAAAGCCCTCTAAGGTTTATAGATATAATTAAAGTCCTATATATATAAAGTCCTAAAGTCCTATATATAGTAGGTAATGGGCTTTATTATAAAAGAGGGGAAATTCTGTCACTAAGAAATAGGCAATACTACAAAAGATAATGAAATGTGGAAGAATTTGAAAAATACTCAATACAAATATGGGGTTTGTTTTTTTTTAAAAAAAAAAAAAGGCACAAAAACCAACCTGACCCAAATGCACTTAGGGTCTAAAGCCGGAAAATTTTAGTACCATGGGATTTAATGTAGTGCCTGAGTATCCTTTGTCCCTTGAGTTAATCAGGGAATGAGCTCTTAAGTCTCTCTGTCTAAAAAAAAAATAAAAAAATTTAACCTAAATCACAGAAATTTACTTCACCAGTCCAGTCATAATTGAAATGTGGGGATGCCCGAAACAATAATGAGTAATTAATTACTTTCTCTGAACTTCTCTGCAGCTAAAAAGCTTTTTCTCAAGTCAGGAGTCAAATTTTGTAGGCGTTTTCACGGGCTAAAGAGTTAATAGTTCTTTCATCTGGGGTGAAGTCGGACAAGTCTGATATGCCTCTATAATTTATTTGGAGCTGAAAGATCTAAGATGTTGTCGTTGTGCAGCGTGTGTTTAACAACATCTTTTGGGAAGGGAGCTGGAAAACATTGGAAACCAAACCGAAAATACTTTTTTTTTTCTCTTGGCTATGATCGAATGCTAAATATTTAAGTGTGTGCAGCTGAACTGGGACAAAATAGATCTGTCAAGTTGAGAGGGATAGGGGTAGAAGGAGAATTTGGGACTTTTCCTGAGCATTGGGAGGTCCATGACTGACATTTTACTTGTAAGGAGCATTCAGGAGCTAAAATACAAAGCTCTGGATTTCACTGGGGAGACTCCTGTTGCAAATAAGACCCAAGCAAAATTGTTCCTGGGAAAGAAAAACATAATTCTCTGTAAAAAGGACCCATCATTAGATTAAAATTTGATGTCCGAACACACGTTGTGGCATTTATTGGGCCAAATATGCAAGTGAATCTGTAACAAAACATAAGCCTGGGTTCAGAACCATTACGGTAAAAAACCCTCAAAATTAAATATTTTCAACTGTGGTTAATACCTCAGTGATTTATGACTTTTTGGATTGTGATGACATGGCGAAAACATAACTTTCACAATGTTTATATTTTTATTGGCTTTTCCTATTAGGTCATATCCAATTAATTTGTATAAATAACGATTGCTGTGCTTATACCGTGCTCGGTTTGTTAGATTTCTGAAGGTCGCTTGTCCACGGAGCAAGGTCCTGTAGGAAATCTTTTTCAAGTTGTCTTGAGATCAATTTTCAATTCCACATCTGAAAACATTTCTAGTTGAGTCGATACTAATTCCAGTTTGTTTCCTGGGTTTTAAAAAAATATTGGTTTAGTAATACACTCAAAACCCAATTACCACATTTGTAATTCTGCACATGATTGGAAAAACCCCTCCAATGATATTATTAGGGTATGATGTTATGAGGTCAGATTGAAAATGCTTCATATTTCTCAAAGTAACTACAGGAACTTGGAAAATAAAAGCCAGGGTGGCCATGGCTGAGGGGTGGGGGGGAAGCTGTGTGTTAATCCCGGCGATAGTGGAATTTGTGACGTTGTGCGTTAAAAATCGGCAATATCGGTCTTGTGTGTCCTTTCGAAACTATCCCAAGGAATCGAGATGGCTGGATGAGAATTTTACCTCGCCTCTTTGGAGAGAGCTTTTAGAATCTTCGGTTCGGTTTACCAAAGTTGACAGCACAGATTCTTAATTTTCTATGCTGTGTATTTATTTCTACCAGGACCTATTTCAGAGCTCATAAAAAACCTCTCAAATTTCAAAGTATCGTAGTGATTTATAATTTAAATCCCAATGAGCATCGGTGTAATTTATTTCTGTTCTACCTCAAGGTTTTTTACTAGTCCATATCTCAGGTAGAAGTTAATTTTCTCTACTTTCTTACATCATTTTCAAAGTTTACTACTCTGTTTGCTACTGTGTGGAACACGTTGCCTTTAAAGAACACTAATAATTCTGAAATTATTATTTTGTTTTGCTGGGTTTTCTTTTTGAAGATGAGACCTTGCTTAGTATTACTGCTACTGGGGTTTTAAGATAGGCAGGTATCTAGTATAAAATTGTTCAAAACTCTAATTCTTTTCGGGTGTTTTTGTCTGTCTTCCATTGGTTAAATTTAGGATGAAATTGGGAACAGCTTATCCCAGAGGGCTTTTTTTGAGCTGTTGTTTTCCTGGTATATTTAATATTTTCTGGATTAAACTCAGCGATCCTTGCAGCCGCTGGGGCCTGCGGGGAATCGGTGCTTGTGCGATAGTCTGAGCTTTGATATTTCTGGTCCTCGGTCAGTCTTGGCAGCCAGGGTGAGAAAGGAGATTTATTGCGTCTTAAAACAGCTCAGTTTTTATATGTGACCTCACAACAAGATTCCTTCTGATTCCTTTCAAAACAGCCTTGATGTCGACAAGGTTTGAATTTGCTCTGGGCCATAATTGAAAATTGAGGGAGAAGTTATTCCTTTGGCTCAAATACTTGCCGACCCTTTTCCCTTTGAATTGCGGGGGTAGTGTTACGGAGTTCCTGGGGGAAACCGGGGTACTGTGGGAAAGGAACAAGGAATCTGCGCAGCGCGTATCCCGGGGTGGGGGGAAAAATGAGACGCCATCCGTTCAAAGCGCGTTGTCTGAAACGCAACAGCTGGATAAATCCCGGTCGGTAAAGCTAATGTGACATTATGGGTAGACCTTCTATCAGGCTGACTGGAACTTGAGCGTGCCCAAGCCTGCCCACATCTTCAACTGGGGTTGAGCTGCCACCCCGCAGCGTCCCGGGCGTTATTAGGAGGTATAGAAAGAGTTTTGCTCTTGTGGTGTGTGGAGGGGGTGCTGAGAAGACCTGGATGTCTTTAACATGTGCCTGCGGTGGCAGGAGCTGGGAGTCGGTGACTCACGAGGTCCATTAAAGACCTGTGTCCCAAAACGTGTTGGAGGGAAGCAAGCCAAAGTGAATGTGCTTGTTTATACGGCAGCGGCGGAGCGATAGGTGCCAACTTCAATTGCAGAGCTCCAAATGTGGAAATCCACGTTGCTGCAACATTGTTTGGGTTTGTTGGTTTGTTTTTTTTCTCCTGATTATTTGTGCAAATATGTGAAGGAGAACAAATCTTTTGTAAACTCCTGAAGTTCCTTGGGTTTAGCTTACAAAGACCAGTGTAATTCTATAGCTTAATAGCAAAAACTGGAGGCAGAATGACAAAGGAAATCGATTACTCCTGAAAAATACAGTATGTTCCTTGTGTAGGTGTCTCAAATCCACTTTTAGGGAAGCTATTGAGCATTCTTAAAAATTCTGTGATAATTCCATACAGATCATTTGTGCTGATGTCTCGGAGCACTCCCCTCAAAACGCAGAGAAGTCCGATTTGGCCGTCGGCTCAGTCTCCCTGCTCCCACAATGTGATTTATTCGGCTGCGACTTCAGGAAAGTCTGAGTTTTCTCAAAACTCTCAGCCAAATAATTCCTCATTCATTTTAGTCCTAGAAGAAAACGTCTTTCTGTAGCAATCACACTGAAGACCAGCTTATCGGCTGAGGTGAACTGGACAAACGCTGCGGACTTGGAAAGTAGTTTCATCTGTAACTGCTGGAGATGGGGCACAAAATTTAATTTTCAAGAGCTTGGCATTTTTGAAGGAAGTCTGCCTCGATTTTTTTGCATGTTTCGATGTAGTAGAAAACATAGTTTAGAAATACCAAGAGGTGACATATGAGGGATAATGATGGGCTGGGTAATAATAACTATACACTTGGAGAAGAATCTGTCAATTTTCTCTGTCAGATTATATCTAATATTAGAGGTGGTATTTCAGAAACAAAGCCAGATCAGGATCTGAATTCGAAAACAGGTCTTGCTTAAACCGAGCGAGGAAATCTGGCTCTGGAGACGTTTCGATTCTAAATATTCCAAAATTCGGATTCGAGGGTGAGTTTTGCTGCCTGTACAGTTAATAGTGAATAAAAGAAACGAACGAAAAGGGAAAACGACGTGGAACAAACCTGAAAAATCACTGCAATAAAACCTGCTGTGGGAAGTAATCAGCCTTGTGGTTAAGCAGGAATAAGCTTTGCGGAGGAACACCGTAGCAGGAGGTATTAATGAATGTGGGATTCCACTGGGAAAATTGACACCTCTACTTGATTTTCTAAAGGCTCCCAGCTTCCACTGAAGCCCAATTTAAACCATCTACATGCTGGTTGAGGTGTAAATGTTGTAGGTTCGTAAAATATATCCTTAATTTGGACGCTGCGCGGTACGGCTCTGGTGCCGCAGCTGTCAAGTCGTTGTGATTGGGATTTTTATGCCTTTTATTCAACTTGCTGCTGGAAAACGCAGGAAAATCAGGCTTGATTAGTAGAATAAACGTCCCCCCGGCAGTGCTGCCTTCAGGAATCTTCTCTGGGGAAGTTGGGGAAAACAAAATGAGACTGATTTAGGTGAATAAGTTGTGTGAAGCTCCCGGTCAACTCTGCAGACTCTGGGGAGCAGAGCAGTAGCTAAGGAGACGTTTTATTTTCCTTCTGTTTACTCGTGTTGAGTGTTGCATTTCTTTTCCAGCTCCCAGCGTGGTGAAGGACAGCTCATTATAGCGTCATTTTGGCAGCGCGTTGATCGGAGCGTTGATTCCCCCTTCAGGAGAGGATTTAATTCCCATAGGAGGGTCGGAAGCAGGTTTGGGTGGTTGAGAGAGATCTCTGCCTTTCTGACTAAGTCACTTCCATGTCCTCAGAACAAAGCAAAAACGCCCGTAATCATCAGAACAAAAATGGGTGGTTTGCTTTGTTGGTTGGTAGAAGAAATAAAAATCGATCGTCCTTTTCCGTTCAGAGCGAAGCAAAATGGTTTAGATGTCTTTTGGCAAGTTAAAAATTTAAAAAGCAGGGGTGGAAATCAGATCAGAGAGAACACTTGATCTGGAATAAATGCTGTAAACATACCTTCCAAAGGCTGAAATGAAACCTTCTAACACTTTCCTTTTTTTGAGGCATTTGGCAAAGCAAGGAATCTGCTTTCTGTATTGCAAATTGTCTGTCTTTTTATGGAAGGAAGTGGGAAAAAAAAAATAATCATGAGGTCATATTAATATTAGCATCCAGAAAAATATTGGAGATGGATTCCACCCCCCTGGGTTATCTATTGCTTGTGTTTCTGGCACTCTAGGAGCGTCCAGCTGAGGGGCTTCTAGCCCTTGAGTGACGTGAAACTCCCAAAGCTACATCTAAATGACGTTTTTTTAAAAAAAATACGGAGAGATTCAGTGTTAGGACCTGACTAATACAGTAAATACTTCATATTTTCAGTAAATACTTAATATTTTCCATCTTCCTCTCTCATAACTTCTCATTTTGACTGATTCTTGGCGTCTTCTCCCGCATTTCTTTCGGCCAGAACGCAGCTCAGAACACCACCAAGTTACCAGTTGCAGGTATTTCAGACAGGTGCTGGGGTACTTGGTACTGAGACCCATTTAAGTAACTAAAAGGATTTAAAAAAACACTCAAAAAACCAGCCTCTCCCAAAAAATTCCACCATTTTTCCAAATGAGGACCCCTACACCAGGATTGAAATCTCATCCGACGGCCGTTAGAACATCCTGGTGCTGTGAATTAAATTATGTACTTGCTGCTTCTTGCAGAGGGGCCAAGTCCTGCGGGGACTGGGTGATGCTGGGAGGATGCTCTTGAGATTCTCATCAGAGAATTCCTGAGGATGGTCATGTCCTTGAGGTGACCGTCAGTTTGTTGTCTGTGGAAATCTCTCCCTGAAATATCCTACGTGGAAAGGCAGTCCAGCAGCCCTTCTGTATTAAAAAAGAGCTCAAATCACACAAATTCCCCTCAATTAATCACCTTTTTTAACTGGTCTGTGGGCCCTTCTTCAGAGCTGGCACTTGTGTAGAGCATAAATATATATAGTTCAGGAAGAAATGACTTTCGGTAAAAAACAAGACATTTTTCTAGGAGAACATCCCGGCGTCCGTGACTAGGGAAAATACAGGCTTCCCTGTACAAGATTTTTATAAAACTATGGGTTTAGCAGTATTTATTTCCAGAATATTTGAGCTCTATTGAAAACACCAAAAGAACACCACCCTTAACAGCTCCCAGACAAAATCTCCACTTTTTAATTCTTTCTGATAAAAAAAAAGACACTTCTTTTTTCTTTAAAGGGAGTAAACCAGTTTTCCAAAACTTCCTATATAACCAAAATAAAACTCTCTTTGAAAATGTGATGACAAAAAATTTGCAGAGACATATGCTCTTTTTTTTTTTTCCCTGTGAGATTCAGAGCAACAACCTCACAATGACCTTGAAATGCGTTTGGATGTGCGGATTCAGGTCTTATCTTGTAAATTCTGTGGCATGCCAGTGTTTTTTTATTCACCTAGTTAGTTGGCTAACTTCAACAGGACTACTCATGCAGAGAAGGGTTGGAATTGGAAGCTGTCGTATTTGCCCTGTAACTCAGATCATCTTGCTACTCACTTTGTGGTTTTTTTTTCTGCAGAATAAAAGAGTTTTCAGGGTAGCCAACAAGTCATCTTTAAACGCTTGGCTTATTTCTACTAATGATTATCTCACAGATTAGAGAACTTCGTGGCTAGTTTTCCTGCCTTTTTTTTCTTTTTTTTTTTTAATATTTCACCTTACAGGGCTTGAATTTAATCAGAATTAAATTGTAATAGACATCTTCAGAGCTAATGTGGAAGCAACAACCAGGTCCTGGTCTCTTGGAGCGTCCAGTTCCCTGCTGCCACATCTAGCGTGCAGCTGCCTACGTAGAGACGTTAGAAACCAAAACGCGGTTGTGTGAGCCCAGAGAAGGGTTGAAGCAGGACTACAAGCATCTCTTTTTCTTTTATGAGACAGAGAAACGTGTGTGATGCCTGTGGTTAGTTAAGTAGGGTATTGTATGACAGATTAACCTGTCGTCTTTGAAGCAAAATGAGCAGTGGTGGTACTTTTGGATGGAAAGTATCTACTTGTTTGCTGTCTTGGTGTAATAATCGCATAACGTTGGACGTCTTTCAGAAGGCCGAGAGCTCTGGCTTGCGTTGATTCGTGTGGCTCAGAGGAAAACGATGAAAAATCCCCCTGAAATAGAACTGAGTAACGTTATTGATATAATGGTGAGAAGTCTGAGGCAAACGGGGGGTGGTTTTTTTGGCCGCAAAACGCTTGCGTGAGTTTGCGAACGCATTTCGCTTCACCCTTCTGGCTGTTTTGTTCAAAACCTCTTCTTGACAGCTTTGCTAACAGTTCATTTTGTTCCCGTGGTGACTGCATAGTGGAGGAGCTGGTATTTGGAGTCGTCTCTAACAGCAGAGGACAGTACGAGGCAGTTTGGATTTCTGCCAGCTGCTCTTTGCCTTTCCTGAAGCAGATCTGGTTTAGGTTGTTGGGTAGTAGTCAAATTCTCCACTGAGGGCCAGGGAGCCAGGCCAGAAGTTAGAAGGGCTGGTTTCACCTTGGTTCAATAAATTACAGAGCAATCAGAAGTGATGGGCAGGAGTTTGATGAAGTGGGTGAGGAACAATTGATGGCTTATTTGAGTCAAAATTACTCTAGAGCCCAATCCAACTCCCACTGAAGTCAATTAAAGCATGGTTGGATCTGGGCCAAAATGAGTCAAATTCAATTATACCTTCACTGTAAACATTGAAAAGCACATTATTATAAGGTAGTTTAGCATTTAAATTACATTAAAGCAAAAGGGTTTGCGGAATCCCAGACTGATAGTGGTTTATTTGCGCAGTTCTAACGACCCCCTTTTTCTGGCGGCCTGGAGCCAGAGACCTCAGCCTGGTGCCCGAGCCCTACAGCACCTGTCTGTTGTGAGGAGATGTCACCAAAACTGATGCCATCGATGTTTTTCAGTCCCAACAGTGACCGGCCAGTTAGAGATTGCCTGAGAGGAGACGGTAAAGACGCCTGAGAAGAGGTTGTAGAAATCCCGGTGTGGTTTCATCTAATTGTCGGGATTTAGAGAGCTTACCTGTGTCAGGATCAGCTCATGAACCTGAAACTTTCACCTGAGCTCATCTCCAGACTGTGAGGGTTGGGGCTATTCAACAGAGCAATGTGCAGATCCAAAATATCAGTTAAAAAGGAATGATCTACACGGCAAAAAGGGGGGTTTAGAAGTACGTTCAAGTTTTAACGGTCTGTGGTAGTGTTTTCGGAAAACCAGGGACATTCTTTCAAATGATGATTCCCAAGCCTATTCTAAGACAATTTTTTGTTATAAATTCAGGATCGATCTTTTTCATTCTGTCCTGAGCGTCCCTTTTCCAGGAGGGCAAAGGTATCTGCTACCGTTTGGAGCAGCTCGGAGTTGGCAGGTGTAGGGTTTCCCGGCTTGCGTTTGTCGGACAGGGTCCCAGGAGCTTTTAGCACCCACGTGCCATCCCTAAAGATCTGTCAGAAGGGTGGGACGTGGCCAGCTCCTTCTACAACGGGGAATAGCTGTTAACTGGGGTCATTCCTGCCCCTCAGAGCAAACTAAATTCGTCCCCGCAGACAGATGATCTCCCAGTCAACGCCGAGCGCTGAAAGGGTGTTTGAAGCTGGTCTGGTTTGTTTGCCGTCTTCGTTAAGCAGCTGTGGTGAGGATGAAAGATTGGGCCTGATCCTGGCTTTAACCACGGATACGACATCGCTCTGGCTCTGGGAAAAACTCTGTGTGGTGGATGGAGATGCTGGACGCTCACAGAGGGCAGAAAGGGCAGAAAATGGGACGTGGGTGGAAACGAAAAAGATGGATTTGGCTGCGCGAGCAGCTCGCGCGGGGCTGCTGGGGTGTCTTCAGAGCCGTTTAGCGGCCTAAATGGACTTCTTTTTTAGTCTGGCAAACTCAGTTGGGCAGATTATTTCGTTTTCTGTTGTGCTGTCACAGTTTTCATGGTTGTTTTGCCTTTTTTTTGTCCCTTCTTCTGTTTTCTATGCATTTCTATTAATAGCAGGATCAATTCATAGCTTCCCCTGAAGAGCTTGTGACTGTGAAATAGCAATTTCTGCCCTTCAGAGAAGGGTAAAAGCGATACCCATCTAGCAGTGTTAGTCAGGAAAAAGGGATCTAATCATGATAAACACCGATACAGGACTTCTGTGACACAGACACAGGGAAAAATACTGTAGTGGGTTTCACTACAGTGAAAGCAGCGCAGGAATTGAAAAATCTGATTTCTCTGGTCCAGAAAAATCTGATTTCTCCGGTCCGTGCTTTTATTTCTCCCTTTGTAAAATCAGCACGGTCAGTCATGCTGCAACTTGTAAAAATGCCTTCAAAATCAGCTGACAGCTATTTAAAACCTGAGCCTTGCTATCATCTAGACCCAGATACAGCCTAGGCGTGATTTGCTTGACTCAAATTAAGTGGCCGGCGCTCTTAACTTTGGTGTTACCTTTCAAAAGGCAAAACCAGGGAGAATGGTTTTCCCTGCTGGTTGTATTTCTCTCTCCCTGAGTATATGCCTGTAGTAAATTACAGGCTAGAAAATACTTTTGGACAGTGAAGGATGCTTTTTTTTTTTTCCCTTGATGGCAGCTTTGGTTGAAGAAAAACTTTTCTTTGAAGCGAAATATCGTGAAAACTCCTGATGTATCTTCAGAAGCAGAGCTGGTGCTGAATTTCTGGGTATTTCTGCTGTGATTTGAATTTCTTGCTGATGATTTACCAAGATGTAGCCCACTTTACCCTGAAACCAGGGTATTCACCGAGTATTTCTTACACATGAAGGAAATGATAAAGGAATAGCCGCTGCTGCCTGGTGTTGCTTCGTTAATTAACTGAAAAATCCAGCCAGAAGAAACCGAGGTGTTCATTTCCAGTACCTGGCGCGTAGCTTCAGCGTGGCTTAAAATGGGGTGAACCCTTTAATTTGTCTTCTCAAAATGTTTGTTTTCCCCAAAGCCAATCATAGGTCACTGGCCTCCAGTGCTTGGTACCGACGCTGGAAATGTTTGTCCAGTTGATGACAGAGTTAATTTAAGTGTTTGAAAAGTTACTGCCTCTGGTTAAACTGGAGCCAGTTTGCACATTGCGAGTGAGTTCAAATACATACCTCATCTAGGTCGTCTCCACAAGAATTTCCTTCATTCAGATGTCTCCTTTTTAACAGTAACCAGTAAATAGTATTTATGTAATAGTAAATACGCATTTTGAACTCTAGTTTAACCCTTTGCACGCTGCAGATCATGGCCAAATATTTCCTTTTCTCAATACCTCTCGATTTCCCCCCTGTCCCCACTGCTTATTTACTCCTTGAAGTCAATAGAAGGTTTGGGTGCGTAGAAAAAGCAAAGGAATTGCATCAGACTGCAAATACACAAATGTTTTCTGCTGAGCGTTCATTTAGCTGGCAGCTTGCGACCTGCCACTGTTGGGAACGCGGATAACTGAGCGCAGTTGGATTTTGCGGAGCCTGTGGAATAGCTGAGAACTTTGCAGTAGGTGCTCGGTGGCTTGGCCACTTCTGCTTGGCTTTGTCCTTGACTCACGACACGACATGGAGCTGGTTACCTACTCGTTGAAGGAAAACGGTGGCTCATTGCACGCTCGGGCAAAAATGTTGTGAAAATCCTTTGCTAATGGATGCGAGAGAAGCCCAGAGAGAAGCCCAGTCGGTGGAGACTGGGTGTGTTTAACTGGGCTCTTCATGAGTATTCATTAATTACGGATAAAATCTGTATTTTTTCCCACCACGTAAGTCTGTAGGAGGGAGGAGACTTCCCCACAACTCACGTTAAAATAGATGTGAAGACAAAACTCAGTTGTTTATTACTCGGTCAGGGTTTCAACTCATTCACTAACAATTTTTATCCATCCTTTGACCCTTTGCTGGACGTCTTTTTGTTCTGCCCGTGCCCTGCTGGCTTTTCCAATTTGCTCTTTCACTGCCTTCCTTCCTTTTTCTCCCCTTGAGCTCTTTCTTGCGGTCTCCCCTCGGCACAAACTGCCTCTGATAATGTTTGAGTTCAAGTCGAACTTTCGAACCCGTGACGTCAAGTTGGTTTGGAATTAGGCAAAACCAGTTTGCCCATCCCTCGTTGTAAAAGGGTTAATCCTCTCAACTATTGAGAGACAAGGGCAGGGAATTATGAAAGGAGCCCCTGTTTTATAAGCATTTGTATTGCCAGTACTTGAATACCCGTAATAAGTAGGTTGCTTCGGTGATTAATGACTGTGTTTTACATGCTGATGATGGATGATGTGTCTTATTGTAGAAGCCATTTATTTTTATTTGGTCTCCTCACCCAAGCAGTACTGGAAATGAGATGTTAATGTCTTGGAGTACGTTTTATTCTCAACAATTAATGAAAGGTGACTCAAAGAGGAGAAAATAATTAAAATGACCTCCTTTTTTTTGCCTTTAATGTGTGCAGCGGCCGCTCACGTGGATTTTTTTTCAATATGGTGTTTTTCTTTTTCCTTAGAGATTCTTATTGTGTTCCTCGCGAGTTGGAAAGGATTAGGAATGTGGTGTCAGTCTGAAACTTTGCAAGGGGCAAGCTGTTCAAATGCCTTGAACTATCTTTGGTTTACTAATTTATTTTTAATAAAGGCCTACATTTGGAATCTTTAGTTATTTCGAGCCACTGCTTGTATCAGATTATATGTTTCTGATTTTGCTTTATTTTTAGTTGCACTTTTTTTTCCCCCTTTACTGTGTCATTTTTGTGTGTGAAGGAGGCAGTGATGGAGCGTGTGTTGTGGTCTGAATACACAGGCTGGACATCTTTTTATTAAACCAACTACGTATCTAACTCTATATGCCTTCAGTGTTGCATCATCTAACTTCAAGATTATAATTTCTATAGGATGACTTAATAAAAAAGGAGGAAAGGCTTTAAAAAGCCCCCTTGAACTAATTGGAGAGAATCTGTTTTAAGGCAGTGGAATCGCTTGTCATGTCCAAGTGCATCTTTCTAAAGCTTTACACAAACTGGAAGCCCTTGGCTCTGGTTTCCCAGCAGATCTTCAGGGCTGGGAGCAGATAGAGCTGCAGGCACGGCGTTGATACTTCAAGAGAGAAGAAGACGAGTAGGATTTCTTTTTTTAAAATGCCAGAATTGAAATGTGTTGGGTTTTTTTTTCCTGTGTGGTTCACCAAACATAAATTAAAGGCTTATTCAGCTCTTAGAATTTCAAAGATCCCTCGTAACTCTTACGCCATCGCTGAGCAAAGCAAACCAAGTCAGCTGGGTGGGTGGATTGGGAGCGTTGGTCGCTTTACATCATGTAGCAGTAAATGCCAATAATTGCTTAAGTTCTCTGAATAGATGATCTAATAATATTCCAGGTGGGATCTGGCCCCCATTTCCAAACTTGATGACAACGCTGGCAATGTAAAGTGTGTGTCATGCTGGGAGAACATGGAAATGCCAGATCTGAGATGACTTTCATCCCAGCAGTGCCAGCTAAAAGAGTCTGGTAAGGGTGCTGTTTGGGAAATAGAAACCATTCCCTGCAGATTTATTTAGATCACCCTCGTGTTCAAATTGGCAGCCACAGCCGATCTTTGGCAGAATATCGTTCTCGGATTAGAACTTAAAAAAAAGAATAAAAGAAAGCTGGAAAAAAGAAGCTATGTTGGTTTGAAAAAACCGTACTCTGCGTGTGCGCCTGTGGTTGGAGGAGTTGTATCCTGGCCGGTTGCACAACCCCAGGATACGTCCATTGCTTCGGTATTAACATATATGTTTAACGACCCATTAGGGGATTTCGGAATCGTATGACACAAAAGAGAAACCTCTGCGCAGCAGCAGCGCTCATGCGAACTATTAATGTGAGATAATAACACCTCTGCCTCTCCTTGTGGCTTCCGTTTGAGTCCTTTCCAGACCAAGCAACCGCCTCGTGCGGTAGCTCTTGTCGTCCTCGTTTTGCGAGCGGGGAAATCAGAAATCCAGGGAGATTCGGGGACCTGGCTGAGGTGGTCTGTTAAGGCAGGGTTGGAAACCCTCCACCTAATGTCGTCTTTCCCCAAAATTTACATCTAAGTGGCCAGAAATTTTGTTCTTCTGGCCTTTTCTGGAGCAGGTGGGAGGAAATAGTTGGTGGGAACGAGACAGTGTTCCCGTCAGCCTGGAGTTGTTTCTACTGCTAGCGGGAACTCTACGCCCACATGTGTGGAGGCAAGAAAGGGCCCCATTGTTTTTTGTCTATTGACTTTTCTGATTGGTATTTAAATGAGATTATCAAGTCCAGACGTACCTGTGGAACTCGGCGGTGCTGCGTTCCGCCGTGATGGGTGCCGGTGGAGAATTGGAGGTGCTGATGGAAGCCAGAGATGGGCGATAACTCCAGCTTTGACTCCAAACCTTAGGGTGAGGAAAGGTGTCCCATCTGGATCCCTAGATCAGAGCGTTTCTAGGGACAGGTTTGTAGTTCTGGGTTGGAGGTGCCAGAAACAGGTTCCATTCTAACATTTCTGGCCATAAAGGCATTAATTCACAATTACAGCTAGCAGAATTTGAGCACTGGAGAAACCTAGTTCAATCCCTTAGGATTAATTAGGGCCTATCTCCACCCTAAGTCTAATTTGTATTTGTCTGGAGACGTGAAAACAACGTCTCCTTGGCTGACTTCCTATCAGAATAGAAAAAAAGCCAGCGCACTAAGATCTGATGTGAACGAGGGCTCGTATTCTTTGGAGACTGGGACAGCTCGAGCTCACCAACTGGAATTTCTGGCTTATTTATTCTTCTCCCAGTGCTGTGGTTCAGGCAGCCTGGTAGCTGGGAAAACCTTGTCATCGCTTTTCTGAAACATAAGCCTCCGAAGCGCTGTGCAACTCTAAGGCTGACATTTTGCACATGGAATTACTTATTCTGGGCGTGTCCATTTTGAGCCTGCCCATCCTTGAGACAGTTTTCAGCTCGTTTCATGGGATTAGATGAACTTCAGCAGGAGCAAAACTTGTTTTGTGCTTCAGCTGAGAAAAAAACCACCAAATACCACCCACCCCGAAAAGAACATGCTGGGTCTCTGCTACAATAAATCAGGCTGGTTTTGATGGTGGGTGTTCTGCAGGTTTGTACAGGCTGAAGATCTGGTGAAGCTGCTACCTCCTGGTGTAGGGTGGACTGAGCTGTTGTTTGGACTCTCTAGGTCCTTCTCCACCAAGCAATTGGCTGTTCTGCTTGTTGCCTACCCCTCTTCTCCTTGTCCTTCGTCACTCCTGGGCCGTGGGGCGGGCTGACTGAGTGCAGGTGGTGTAGCGAGTGGAATATCGCCTTGCCTGGAGACTAGGGATACCTCCAATGTGAGCATCCCACCTCCCCGTGTCCATACTGGATCCTGACAGCTGCAGGTGGAGGTGGCAATGAAGCCTCTGGGTTCTTGCGACACCTTCACCTCGTAATGAATTTTATATAACGTTGGCTGTCCTCGAGTCGAGGCAGCTGCTTTGGGAATGAAGCTGCCAGTGCTGATTTTTCAGCAGTGTTGTGGAATGGTTCGCAAGGAAGAGTTTCTATGAACTGGAAATTCAGCTTTATGATTTTTTTTTTCCTATCCAAAAAGCAAAAGCTTAGCTGCCCTTGATTCACTCTGTTTGGGTTAAGATTCAATCCCTGGGGTGACAGGGGTGTGCTGTTGCTTGGAGAGAATAAAAATAGCCCTGCTCTGTGCTGATGGAAGCTGTGACATAGTCTTTGTTGGCTTATTCAACCAAAAAGATCAGGTTTGGAGGAAATCCTTGTTCCAAGGTGCTCTAGATTCTGATAAGAGAGTTTCAGCTTCCTGGAATAACGCTGTGATGTGTTTTAATTCCCTGGATATGTCTCTGCTGCTTACCCCAGCTCTTGAGGTGTAGTGGGAGGTGTCTCTGCCTATGGTTGGAACTAGATGATCGTTAGAATGGAATGGAATCGATCCCTTCCAACCCAAACCATTCCATGAAGAGCTGGTTTAAGATCACGGATCTAATTGGCAAGCCCGAAGGACGGACAGGCTGTGACCAAAACCTGCTTGTCTATCATTTGCATCCTTCTAAATTGCATTGTTTGTGCAGCTGTTCAGCCAATTTGTCCACAGAGTTTATTTTTGTCCGTAGAGGAAAGAGATGAGTTTTCTCTCTGGGGTGGATGCGAGATCAAAGAATCATATATGCAGCTCAGAGACCCCAGCCTCTCTGCTAAATGTGTCCTGATGGGGGCAAGATCATTAATAAGGCGACCCTTGAGGAGATAAAGCACAATTCCAAGAGGCAGGGGCTTTGCCGAGATGTGGCAGGTCCCTTTCAGGTTAACGCTGGTCCTTGCTGAAGTCCTCCTTTCATTTCAGCGTGGAGGAGGAGACAGGGATGTCTGTGTATTTTAGACACTGATCTACTATTCTCCCAAGAAGAAAAAAATCATTTTCCTGAAGATCTATCAGGCAAAATTTACACGGTCTGGTGTTTAGAAACAATTGAACTCTCTTTCTTCCCACGTGTCGCTCACCAGAGCGTTTTAGAGGCTCGAAGCAGGAAGGGGTCGCGATATTTACGGCGAGCGTTTTGCTGGAGCTCACACAAGGGTGGGCTTGAGAAACGTGAAGAGTGCTTTTGTGCGCAGAGCTTGTCAGCTGTCCAAGGCTGGTGTTTGCTTATGGATGTTGTGATAATAATTAACAGAGCAGGAAGTAAAGGGCTGATTGATTTATGCGTGCATGGCATGACGCCTTTGAGCTGGGACAGAAACCGTGAAATCCTGTGAGAAGGCAGATTTATTTATCAAATGTGTAAGGGTACAAGAATGGTCTTAATGTGTCAGTCCAAAGTCCATCTAGACTCAGAGCTTGGATGGTGGCCAGGAAGAGATACTCGGGGAGCAGCGTGAAGAACTGAACGTGACTTACCCTTCCATTAAACCGTCCCCTCGCACTTCTGACGATCTGTTGCTCGATTTAAGTCCAGATCTTGCTTCTCGACTGGTGACACCATCCAAACAGAGGGTTGGATTTGGCCTCCTGCTTTTCTCCCCAGAGATGCTTGGTCATCTGGCTGTCATCAGCAAAGGCAGAAACTTGTTGCAACTTCGATACCCAGCGAGTTGTGTTGTCCTGGTGCAGTGTTTCTCCTCCACCCCCAACAGACGTGACCAGAGACTGTAAGCTCATTCCTTCTAGCCATTGGATGCTGTCATCTCTTGGCTGCTTCGCTTGCTAAATCTGGGTCTGACGGGTGATGAGCTCTTGAGTTGTATTTCATCCTCAGTAACAGAGGAGACACTTGGCTGAAGTATTCACCGTGACTTAGTTCAAAAGAAAGAGCTTCAAATTGAAGTTGGTTTAATGGAGCCAAAGCGTCCCCCTGGTACCGGTACGGTAAATGAGCTAGTGGCTTGTATCCCAGTAACTCCTGCACCCTCTGAGCCCTGTCGTTCATGGAGATGTTTGTTTATGCTCCTGTTTATTTCTCTGGGACTGTTGTGGCCTGTTCTTAAACCTCCCTCGGAGTCCAAAGAGCATGGGCCTGGAATGGAGGTTTGTGTCCAAACCCACCATCCATTTGGAGCTGTTTCTAATCCTGATGGCCTTGGGCCCATAGAGCCTGACTGGAGCTGTCAGGACAGATGTTCTTGGGTTCAGAGAACCTCCTCTCCCACTGAATAGGATTTAAAGGGATCATCTGTTCAAGAGGAGGAATCTCGGACAGAATCACTTTTCTGTAGCCTCGGATGAAGAGCAGGACTTCTCAGAGCCGTGCTCTGTTTGCCTGGAGAGTGGGGATTTGAGTCAAAGGGGGGCCCCCTTCCAAAAGGCAGGTTGCCCTTTGAATACACGAAGCAGAACGATTCATAATAGTAAAGCGGTGCCTGTTCATCCGATTCATTCTCCCTTGATGAAGCCAGATGAAGCTATTACATTTGCTGTGAAAGATTTCTTGAGGGCTGGCCAAGCAGATTCTTTAAATGCTGCTGCTTTTTTTTTTTTTAAAAAAAAAAAAAAAAAGAGAAATCTTCTTTACATATAAATTTTCTTCTTCACTGAGGATCTGTCAAGGTCCTGGCACGCTCTCCTGTTTGATAGACAGCCTGGAAGAAAGGCCGCTGCGTGCAAGAGCAACCCAGAGCACCCAGGTGGTGCTTGCTTCTGTCTCTCCGGCAACTGAGAAGAAATTCAGCAGCTTTCCTGTGATAACAGGAAACCTGGGCGCAGTGAGTAGCCCCAGGACAGCAGCGCAACCAAGTCCTTCCGACTCCAGGTTCAACCTGCATTCCTATCTCCTCCCCCACCGGCGTGGCCTCCAACGAAGCCGACTTAGAATGGTTATCGCCAACTCTGCCAGAGGAACCCTGGTGCCATCCTTTGGGGATCGGGCATCTCTGGAGGCGCTGATGCTGTAGGTGGATTTTTGGGTTGTTTATAAGACAGATAATCGCCGCGCACCCGGTCTAAGGCAGGATATTATACGTGATACATCCCTGCGGGAGCAAGTTCTCGTTCAGGGAAGTTCTCCAGCTCCGCAGTTGTTGGTGGCCAATTACTTACTGTGTGTACGGTGCCTTAGACACGTACAAAAGCACCAAATAAATATCAAATGTCATTATTAAGTAAGGATTAATTATCTTGCTGATTGTTTTTTCTGTGGAGGCCTCCGGCACGCGTGCCTCGGATGCATTCAAATTTATTAATTACTGTTATTATGTAGAAGTTATACTGAAACATGATGCTGATAAATTGCTAATGGGGACAGGCTTGAAACAGAAAACCTGGATCTCACAGCTCTTAAGCGCTGAGGAAGTTTCATTTGTGGCTTTGAAGCTGGAATACACTCAACCACGGCTCTTAAGTGCTTGGGGAACGGCGGCTGAAAGTTGTGTCCAGCTCCTCTCACTTCTGGTAGCCGGACAGGTAGTTGCCTGATGAGAGATGTTTTGAGGGAGAGTACCTTTTAGCTGTGACAGGTTATATATATTCAGTATTAGAAAAGTTAATGTTTATAGACATTGGTGGGGTCTGTTTGCAATTGATTTAGGTGACACCCCCACCCCCCCC